>CALNXI010000874.1:74450-98226 GCA_942486025.1 Porites evermanni | reverse complement strand
TCATGGATAATCCAAAAACGTAGAGAACGTTCGAGAAACGCAACGCATGAAAGCAATTTTACTACGTAACACTCAACAAAGACAAAATGTCTTTGTGCAGCATTTTGTAACTTTAAATTCATCATAAAACAGTTCGAAAGGAGGGCTCACTCGCGAAATGTTTTTCAAAACTCGAAGAGAAATTTCGTGTCTCTGCGCGGCCACGAAATATCCTCTATTTATTCCTCGAGTAACTAAAGACTAAACTCGAAGTGATCTCAAGATATCACGAAGTATTCCGGTCTCATTTCGTGAAATAGTTGAAACAAGCCGAAAAGTCACGAACTTGCACGCCCAATCTTGTCCCGAAACTAGTACATCATTTCATAACTATTCTTCATATCCCAAATTACCTTGGGTCGCAGAAGAGCAATCGGCTAATCCCTCAACTTAGAGTCTCCTCTGATCTGACGGGTCACACAGGTGAGTCGGTTCAAACCCCGGAAAAGCCAAAATAATAATTCTTTCTTCCTCGAAAAAGTTAAAGAATAAATCAAAGAAATCGAAGTGATCTCGAGATATCTCGAACTAATTCGGCTCTCACTTCGTCAAATAGCCGAATAGAACCGAAAACCTACAGACTTTGCTTGCCCAATCTTGTCAAAAAATTGCAACTTTGATACATTCCTGAGCGTCGCGAATCCTTTACTTCGCGCTCCGCCGAAGTAATAATGATGATTTTATTATATTTTGAATTTACCCAGACTTAATTTGTGACAATCTGTCCAACTGTAATGCTCAATATTGGAGATAGCTCAATAAGGTGTTTAGAGAGGAATACTGATGTACACCAACAAATCCAAACTTTAATAGTGAAAACAGATCATCTGGCCTTGAAACTGGGCAGCAAAAATTAAATGCCATAGCAGATGATGAATTACACAACTTGATATTAAACTGAAGTAGAAAACCGATAATATTAGTCTCAAAATGATGTCAGTGCTATCATCTGAGTTGTGATGCCATTTTCTTACCAAGTCACGAAATTTTAATACAGGTCACGGAGGTGGAACTATATTCAATACAGATATTTGTTCGCGGGAGAAAAAATTGAACAAAACAGAAAACGAACGTGAGAAAAAATAACTTGTTCCTTCGCTATTGCTTACAGCAAATGAATGCCACGAGATAATGGCTAACTTTCCCTGGATAATCTCTCTGACGGTAATGTCCGCCATCTTGTTTTGTCTCTTTGGTAGTACCCAGACCCTTGCATCACAGCTAGATCGCTCGACCCCTCTCGTTTCAACGCCCTAGCTTATTACGCCCTGGTTGTTTACCAAATTACAACGCGTTTTCGTTTCCTTGGGTTGCCATCTATTCTAAGACTTTTAAGCTCCTTTCGGGATCCTTCTGAACTTTTCCAAAAGAGCACTGTTTTCTATAATTCTGCGGCAAATGAGAGTTTTTGTCATACGAGAAGACTTCCCCATTTTCATTAAAAAGGTCTTCAAAATATTGCTTCTGCGGCAAATCGCAACATGACGCCGTAACTATGCTTTGAAACGCGCGCTATGTCGGATTGCCGTTGCTACGGGCAACATTCACATGAAAACGAGTCAAGAATAGAAATAAGACGCGAACCATTTATAGATGGTTTTCACAGGGACGTCATCAAATTGTAATGTCAAAATAGCGAGGTTTTACGAATTCTTATTTACACTAGGTTGAAGATAAACAAAAAGTAATACTTTGTACAAGTTTTCATTCCCGTAGCAAGTTTCATTTCCAAAATACAGCAATTGGAACTTCCAAGTTTTCACAGTGCGTGACACCAAAATGGGAATGCTGTCTCGTTAAAAAAGTCTCTCCTCTTGATTTTCAGCATTATAACCGTTTCAAGTATTAGAAGATATGTTTATGCGCGAGTATGCTAGTTCTCGAGTGAAAAGAAAGAGCTTTTATAGAAAAAGTGGACTTCAGATGTTTTCGATGATTTCCGCCGGCCATATTGGTGCACCAAAACGGTGCAGCAATATGGCGTCTCCTCACAAAGCTCTACAAAATTGCGTGAAACGTTTCGGCAAATACCTCATTAACTGTTGGCCACAAAGACCTGAGACTTGGATAAATCGTTTATATACTAGTCTTTTATAACATTTCATTTTCTTGGCTTCTTCCACTGGACGGTTTCCAATTTATTTTTTTGTTGCGTGACGGTGAAAACGATCTATACGAGCTGTTTTCGTCTTAGATAAGACACGTTCGTATAAATGGTAGAGTTCGCGTCTTATTTTTCCTCGTATAAATGGCCCTAATATTCGGTTGTGATTGCCAAAACATTCACGCGTCACAAACTCCTCTGTTATTCGAGCAATAGACCTTGTCACGGTTTTCGACGCCATCTTGACGAGTAGGCAAACCCGTGAGAAATTACAGTGTTTGTATGAGAGTCTAATGTCTAATAATTTCCGTAAAACGGCTGTTTTAAAAAATATATGAACTGTAAACTAAAGCTTCACTCTTAAAGATTCTTCTGAAAAAATTTGAGGGCGTTACATGCGCTAGAAGACCTAGAACCTTTTTTAAAATTTCATATACATTTGTCTGTAAAAATTTCCCGCGAAAAATTGCAGACAAATATATGGAAAATCTAAAGCAAGCTTCTGGAGAAATTTAAGCACAGTAAAGGCCCCCAAAATTTGTTGGTAAAATCCTTTGCTGTGTAGCTTTAGTTTACAGTTCATATTTTTTCCAGAATAGCCGTTTTACGGAAATTATTCGACATTAGATTCTCATACAAAAACTGTAATTTCTCACGGGTTTGCCTACTCGTCAAGATGGCGTCGAAAACCGTGACAAGGTCTATTTATATTGTATTTGGGCTAATTTAAAATTAATATCCTATTTATCAGCTTTTTTCTAGCATATCACAGCACCTTGACCGTAAACGTCTGACAAATTCCTCTATCTAACACGTTATAAAAAACACGCACTTGCTATGTAATTATATACGTCCATGATCGTGTTCTCTGTCGCGTTGTAAATATTTGAACTTCATTCCACCGAAACTGACTATTTTCCTTCTTTGCTCATTTGCTATAACGTTAGTTCCTTGCCGTAGAAAGGCAAATGTTTCCTTGTACTGCATAGAACTCAAGCAAAATTCCCTATTGAACCAGAAACAAACTTGTCTGCACCTCCCTTTCAGACATCGTTGTGAAGCAAAAGGAGTCATTGTTTATAACTGTGCCCCTGATTGGTTTCGCGAGAAAAATAGCCAGCCCAGTATGGCGATCATGACCGTATATAGGGCAGTATTTTGTGTTTTACCGCTAGAAAACTTACTTACAGTCCTTTGCAAGATGGCGACTAAGTCAAACACGAATTTCAGTTGCATTTCAATTCGAGTGCTTGTAAATCAACATAAATTGCGGTTTTTTCGCAAAAAAAACTCTTAATTCAAGCTTGTCGCTGGTATTGTTAAACAGTTTTCTCCTCAAGGATTCACTCAAATGCCACAAAACTTGGCAGACCTTATCTAAACAAGGTGACGAAATTTTGCAGCACAGTGCGCCATAGTCCGCTTTGTAATTTGGAAGTGACGAGGTATTGCATTCACACCAAGTACCATTTTTTTCTTTTTCCCCTTAAATTGTCCAAATTCAATATTTTTGGCGCACTGCGCTGTAAATCTTTCTTTTATGGTTTAGTTTACGTGTCTTTTCATTTTGAAAATATTGAATCCTTTTGAGGCAATTTTATCCAAAATGCCTATTTTGACCACACCCTAATTTTTTATAAATTCCACAAATTCCTTAATAGTTATCCGAAAGAAGATGCAACATTTCAAAACCCCATACACGTATTACTTGCATCCAAAAATTTCACTTACTTTTTATTAATACCGTAAAATTTAGAAAATAGGCCCCTCCAAATATAAGCACCCCAAACTCGTTACGCAAGAAACCCTCCGTTAAATCGCCCCTCCAAATATAAGCCCCCCGGGGGCTTGTACTTGGAAATTGCCCTCAAATACAAAGTAAAACAAAGCAAAAACGCTAAATTTCCTTCCAACTATAAGGTTAACCCAATCGATTTTGAAACGCGAATTTCCCTCCATAGATAAGCCCCTCCAAAAATAAGCCCCTCAAAAAAGGCCTTTGAAAAATATGTCCCGGGGCTTATTTTTGGAATTTTACGGTATTTTCACACGACTAAAATTTACAAAAAATGCCCAAATAAGCCTTAATGGTACCACCTTAATGGTCCCATATTATTACATTAGTGGCACGTAAAACTAAATCCTACTAATTTGCCAAGTGCTGAGCTTTGTTGAATGACGCAACAGACTTCGTGCAGGTTAAGCTTTATAATGTTTGATTTTTATTATCACTGGGCAACTGGTCCGTGATGAAAAAAAAAATGTCTAGAATGACGAATACAGCCAACCAGTCGCAGCGGCATATCGATAACCAAAACATAAAGGCACGTCTTCTGTGGGGAAAGGGGGTTCCACAAAAGCTAAGGCTGCACATGAATGAAATAAAAGAAAGTCAAAACAGAGCAAAAACTGAGGACACTTGCTTAGATTAATGATATGACTGACGAAGCACAAACCTTCATACTTTTGAAGAATGTTAACCAAAGCGTTTTGTTCCATGTCTTTAAAGTGTTCGCGCAATTTGACAATAGTCAAATCTTTGAGACCATCCGTAGTACTCATGTAGAAGAACAGCTCTGCTGTGGGGCCTTGTCCAGGTAGACCAAACTGCGCCGATATTTCAGGTTTGATTCTAAGCTGTGACGCCAGCGATCGCCAACCATTTTCTCCGGTGTCAAGCATGGATGATAGCATCGCTATAAACTTCCCATTATCTGATACCAGGCCACTCACCCTCTTGTTATCGTCATATTTTGCTGCAAAAAGAGTACAGTTTTCAGGCCACATTTTATTGACGAACCACCTGTTGATCATTCAGACTGCATGGTAAGATTAAAGACTATTTTCTTTTCACACAAAATCCAATTTCAACTGCAGGACCTGGCCCCAGTTGTTCAAAAGGAGGATAGCGCTGTGCTATCCTCTGGATAGATCTCTATCCAGTGGATAACTTACTTGGTTTCCAAGATGCTGATTTATCCTTTGGGTAGTGATTTATCTAGCCTGCGTAGCAGCCGCTTGGAAGTAGTGGGCGAAAGAGAGAACGGGCGCGCCCGTTTTTTCTCCAAGCGCCTGCTACGCAAGCTATGATTTATCAGATAGATGGCACTATCCAGCGTTTGAACAACTGGGGCCAGAACGTTTAGGTCACCATCTAAGCAACACCAGTACAAACGGCCCTTTTTTAGTCATCACTGTATATTATATGAAGAGGTCAAATACCATTTAAGAAGATCATCCTGGCGGGGGGAAAAATTCATTAAGGTTTCTGGTTATGGATACCATCTTCAAAACGTCAGATCTGCTGGTGGACGTTTTATAAATGTGATTTTCAAGTGGAGGATCCACAGAGAAGTTTACCGGAAACCCCTACCTCCAACCAAAAAGAAACTAGAAATTGTCTCGCAAACCCTCGCGAAACTCGGTGTGGCAAAAAAAAGCCTTGCTGGGCGCGGTTAGACACTAGATTGGTGACAAGCCGGGAAAACTTCTTCTTCTTTCTCTCTTTTTTCCTATTTTTTGCTGCTTTATTGTCCTATTTGATTTTTAAGTGAGCATTGCAAAGCAAGTTTTAAAGCATTTCGGTCGCCGATTGAAAAAACAAAACAAAAACAAAATATACTGCAAGTTTGCCCTTTACTTGGAATCAACGGCTGATCATTAGAGACCTTTACATTCGAGTCCAATTGCGAGTACGAGATTTTAAGCGCTTACCATTTGTCTGGAAATTTCGGTGAAAAATTTCTATCAAATGGGACTGAGTTGTACCACTTACAAAATACCAGTAAAATTTTCGCTCTCTCTCGACATGAAGCCTAGCACTAGTAATTCAACCAAATGGTACAGAAAAATTCGGTCGTTTCGGGAAGAAACGGGAAAACGGTAATATCTCAAAAGGTATTACTTTCTTCTTGAAAATTTGCACCGGGATGAACCGTTCGTCCGTTACATTTTAATTCTCCCCGGAATTTCCGGGTTTTCCATTAAGTAGTGCGCGCGCGTTAGCCAACGTCATTTTGGCGGGAAAACGTGAAAGCTGTCGTCATTCTACTACGAAACTACGAGTTATAGTGAGAATCTCGTAATGGTGGAAACGAGTTATCAAAAGTTAGAAGTTTTATCATTTTGCGATCAAGAGAGGGCTTAAAGGCCCATTGCCAACCTTGATGCAACGCGGTCGTTTGTTTTCGTTTTGAAATCACGCTTTTGTAAATGACTAACTCTGATTGGTCAACACTTTTGCCAGGCTTTCTCACAAACAAGTATATTTTTAACATGTAAGCCAACGTGAAGATGCAAGGAACCGCTTTTATTTTTCAGATCCATGCCGTGGCAGTAGCTTTCATTTTTTTTCTTGGAAAATAGATGGCAGTATTTAGAACAGACAAAGTTTATCGACAACGAGAGTGTATTCCTACGGCTTCCAAATTAAAACCGTTTGATATTTTCTTACGAAAAGGTCAAAACATAAGTTAACTTTCTCGGGAAATTTTTTGAACATTATAACTTAGTTTTGAATAAAACTTGCCACGATAATCGAATGTTATGAAGCAAAGTATGCAATCCAGCAGGAAATGTACCGTGAAAATTCATAAGATGATGGTAAACGACGCTTAGAGGAATTATTTAAGTTACATGATTTTTTTGACGCCTTCGTCGCAAACGGCTCGGGTGAAAGTGATTTGAAATAGTAGGGCGGCTGGCAATTGTTTACGGATAGCTCGAGCCGTCCGAACGGACGACAATTTTTTCCATCGGATAACACGTAGTGTTCGAACGAACGACAATTTTTCTCGAACGGATTAGCCTGAGTCGTTCGAAGGGATGCGTTCGAACGGACGACAATTTTTCTCCAATGAATAGCCAGAGTCGTTCGAAGGGATGACATTTCTTTTTCGAACGGATAGCCAGAGCCGTTCAAACAGATGACAATTTTTTTCCAAAGGGATTTGTGTTTGCGGCGCGCAAAGCATCAAGGTTGACAATGGGCCTACTTAACCTCCTTCAAAATAGAAAACAGTGAAGTTATGAATATATGAAAATCATATATGTGAACTGCGGAGTGAAGAATTAAATAAAGGAAGATCATCGCAGTAATATATGCAACTTTTGCAGTTGCGAAAAGAAAGCCCTAAAAAAAATTCAGGCTTGTACGGGATTCGAACCCTTGACCTCTGCGATACCGGTGCAGCGCTCTACCAATTAAGCTAATAAGCCAACTGGGAACAGGTCGTTGAATTGGTTCGTTATAAACCTGTGAAAGGATGATGATGAGGTTATGAATATATGACAATCATATATGTGAACAGCGGAGTGAAGAATTAAATGAAGGATGATCATCGCAGTTATGTTCGCAACTTTTGCGCGCTCCAAAGCGCTGCACCGGTATCGCAGAGGTCAAGGGTTCGAATCCCGTACAAGCCTGAATTTTTTTCAGGCTTTCTTTTCGCAACCGCAAAAGGTACGTATATAACTGCGATGATCATCCTTCATTTAATAGATAACAGTTTTAACTTTTCTAACAAGAAAAAGTACATTGAAGCTTCCCGGGAAATCTAATTTTTGAGAATACGCGAAAAGACTTTAAGTTTAATCTCGTACTCGTAGTCGCTCTCGTCCTCGAATCTAAAGGTCTCTAATGTACAGAGCTGAAACCAGTCTTTTGATCCATCGGCTGGGAAAGCGGCAAGGAGTTTAAGGTGGCTCAATACAGTTTTTCAGGGTCAATACCTCCCAAGTTTGAGCATACACTATACGTCGCCATAAACAAAGATTTGGAAAAAATTCATCACGGTTGTATTAGATAAAGATGAAAATTGTGGGTGGGTACAGTAAGCTCAAAATGGACTGACAGCGGATGCCAGTGGCGCCTTTGTAAGCTGACGTCCGAGCTTACTGTTCATATGTTAATATGTGTTGTGAAATGTTAGAATGCATATAATTGTATTCTCTTATTTTATGAAATTTTCAGTACAGTAGTTGATTAAGTAAGCCATTATTTCGCTACCGCTAAAAGAGATATTTAGATTGTAACAGGGAATATCGTGGGATAAGATAATTACAATTAGTGCTCACGAATCGATGTTAAACGTGAGCAAAGAACTTAGATCCCATTTGATTATTGTGACCACGCCAGAATTACGCATCTGGTGTGTGGACTTCCTTAGTTAATGTACGCAGCATTTTTGTAAAATTTAGTTAGACTGAGATCGATCGTAGAACAGAACATGTAATGTTGAATTGTGAAGTCAGATTTGCAAGAAAGTATACAGTCCTCGATTGTTGAACCAGCGTGTGCGGAATCTCTCTCTATCGCAAGTGGGAAATTCTGCGAAAATATGTATTGCAAAGAGGGCACGTCTGTTGTCCTCTCATCCATGACTCCTTTAATAAACCTTTTGTCGCACATGGAGGTTCGACTGTATTTTAAAATTGTGATCTATCAAAAATTGAAATTTATCAAAAGAATGACTTGTTTGATCCCGAGATGATCCCAAGACCTTTATTTTGCTTCAAAGATACAAAAAATCCAAGTTTATTAATATCTAACTCTTTGAAAGAAAAGAAATTAATTTTTAACTTTTTTTGTTAAACGTGGGTCTCCGCGGATGAGCGATACTTAATCCCGTTGAAACTTAATGTCTCTGACTACTTGGTGAGCATTTCAAGTAATCACAACGTGTAGCACAAAGCAACAAGGTGTCGCCATGTTCGCCTTACCATTTCATCATTTACTAAACTTATAAAGAAAGATACTATCCACTGAGAAAGACGCAATAATCGTATGTCGTGGGCGTGAAAGAAATAACAAATCCGAGTTCCCAACAGGATCCGAACCTATGACCTCACAGACATGGGTCGTATGTGAAAAGCGCCCTGTATACTGATTACGATTAGATGTTGTCACGAAGCTCTTTGAAACCTTTGATTTCATTCGTTGGGATTAGTAACATCAAGGGCTAAATACTATTTGGTGTAAAATAATGAAAGATGGTAAATTTTAAGCAATCACTTATAGTTTTGCCTAATCTCAGTCTCTTTATTTATTATCAAATTAGTCGCTATGGTTTGAGTACGATACGTTTTGTTTGTCGTTTGTCTTGGGAAAATCAGTTTGTTTCTGAGCGCCACTGGAAAATTCCACAGACATGGATGCCCACGATCCGTCAAAACAGTAAACGATCTGTAACACAACGAACCGCTAAGGTAACACACAACAGGTAACAAAAAAAGAACTGCACTAGTTTGCATACCTTCATTTAAACTTTGTATGACATCGTTGCGGTAGATATCTTTCAATTCTCTCTTCAAATCTTTAACTTTCAAATCAGGTTTCCAGACATCAGCAAGATAGTTAAACATATCCTCAGTCGGGCTGTGTTCAGTGTATCTATCAAACTTTCTTCTCTCTCCAACAGGTACGTCCAAAACAAAAGCCAAGTGCTTCCAACATCGGATGTGCCGCTTTTCACGGTCCAGTTTCTTTGAAAGCTTTTCCAAAAGAATTTCGTCATTAGTCACTGCCTTTGAAATTAATTGATCAGCAACTGGCGGGGAGAGAAACAAGAATGATATCTTATTATAGAGCATGGATAGCGCTCTTCGTATAGAAATCACGTAGCCAAAAAGTCCGCAAATACAGACTCTTGGGGTAATTGGGAGGGGGGGGGGGGGGGGGGAACCAACAAATATAGCAAAATTTTTGGAAAAATCTCCCCGAAAAAAAATTAGCAATCTTCACTTAAAATTAGCTGATACTTTTTTTTATTTCCCTTTTTAAAGAATTGGTGGTTTTTTTTTTTAAAAAAATGTCTATATCGCCTATTTCAGTTGTTGGTTTTTTTGTTTTGACAGTGCTGATATAAATGAAATCTTAGTCGCTCCGTTTGAGAGATCATCCTGAAACTTAGGGGGGTTGAGGCATTGTGGAAGGGTGGAATGGAGAAGGGCAGCGGTTAGCGGGAAACAACTAATATAGACAAATCTGTTGAACAATCTCACCGAAAAATAATTAGTCATCGTCACTTAAAACTAGCTGATACTTTGTTTTAGTTGCCCTTTTAAAGTACTGGTAGTTTTTTTCTTTAAAACAACATTCAGTTTCTTAAACTGTCATACTAACCTAAAAGTTCCAAAACCTCCTGGGAATTAGGGACCTTCTCAGCATTCATTTGGAGTTTAAGTTTATCTGTTAAAAAATATAGGCAAATTACATATGAAGCCTGACATATTTCTACAATCAGCAACAAAATTAGTTAAGACACTTTGCTCAAAGGCACCTTTCTGATGTTTTGGCGACTTCAAAAAGCGAAAATGCAGCAGCTTCCCCTTTTCCTCCCTCCCTTCACCACCCAGTCTCAACAATGCTGTGCAGCTGTTTAGGCTACAACAGAGGTCAAAAGTGTTGGGGACTTTCCAGTGATTTTATTAAAACTAGTGAACTCCCCCTTCCTCACCAAACAATGTTGAATTTTGAGCGAAATGGGTGGAAATGAGCCCATTTTGGGGGCACAACATTGCTGGGAGAGGGGAGTGTGGGATGAGGGGATGAAGCCAAAGCCGATCAAAACACTGATTGTAATGGAGCAGAGTCCTATGTAACTAGTACTTGTATAGCCGGGTTTTCCCATCGTGTCCTAAGTTCTTTTGACCTCCATTATCAGTACCTACAGAAAACAACAAACACCCCAACTTTGAGTAGAGGGGTAGGGAAAAGGGTGCAGATTGTTTACTTCTCCGAAGTTACAAGTGCCCCATTTTTGGACATTGTCTTGACAATGTTTCGCGGATTGTAGGCTAGCTGTAACGAGTGGCTCTACACAAAGACAATAAAAAGCAAAAGACAAGGCATGGAACTATGAACCAGATACATACAGTTAAAACTTCTGTAATAAGGACACCAAAGTGACAGAGCAAAAATCTCCGTATTAGAGAGGTCACCACGATGACATCACTATTATATGAATATTAAGGTTCTGTAAGTAACAACTCTCATTGCTCTCGAAAAAAACATCCTATTTGTTTAGGAATCGCTTATTTGAGCGGCATCTTAATTTAAGAAAGTTGTTATTTTCATGGTTCCAAATGCCTTCACTTTAAAGACAGAAATTCAAAACAGTGCGAGCAGCTGAAAGGCAACAAAAAAACTGAATTTCATTGTAATCAATCTTTAATGAAAAGCCGTACTTCGAAATAATTGATACTCGGTTGTCTTCGCTTTAGGACTCTACTTTCGTTTTCAACAAAGTTTACGTTAGAAATAACCTGAGCAAGTGAAGAATTAACAAGCCTTTTGTCCCTGGCAACCTCGATGAAAGAAACTTAAATTATTTCTGCAGACACTCAGCACTTCTAATGCACTTCTGCTAAACACGGTGGCATTTGTGATTACTGCCAAAAAACTGAGTAGCCAGGCAAGAATATCGAGATCAAAACATGTCCAAACTGCGATGTGAACAAACGAAAATAAGCCATGAAATGGAAGATAACGCAAAAAGTTAACGTTAAATTAAAACTGTTCTGTAAAACGGTCGCCTGGGGGAAAAGGAGGCCATTAAAACACCAAATCAGTAAATGAATTTCAAGAATTTCAAACGCAAAAATCAATTAAAGCCATTTCACCCTTAACAAGATTACAAGGATCACCTTCAGTGGTATCCGAATCAGCAGCTAGTAATCCTTGGTTATCGGTAGTATTGGCTGGTGTATCTCCAGAGCTTACTGTGGATTGAGGCCCATCAGTAGTGGCAGCAGCAACAGTATCAGTAGTCGTTGAAGGTTCCTTTCTATCGGTGGTGGAGGTAGCAGTAACAGTATCAGAAGTCGATGGCGTTTTTCCACAATCAGTGCTGGAAAGAGGAGTAGCAGCTGTAGCAAAAGAGTTAGTACCAATGGTAAGTTTTTCTTGTAAATATCTCTAACAGTAAGGACTGGATATACACCTTTAATACATTTCACACCGACCCTGATTAATGTAGAATTCCAAGAACAAAAATTTCAATTGTCGAAACTAACTTCACTTCATACACTTCTCAAAACAGCCATTTCAAAATGTGACTGCTCACGCAAATGACGCGCTCTGATTGGCCAGATCTCGTGGTCTATTGCCGAGAGATTTCCTGTCAGATTTCCAGTATTGCGCCAACGACCAAATACATTTCATTGTCCCAGACTTTCTCCTGGAGTCTGGCCGATCAACAACAAAGCAAAGGACTCTGGGTATGAGTTGCATAGCCTGTGATAAAGGAAGTGCAGAAAAGTGTCCAAAGCATACAACTGGCGTCATCCACGCAACCAAGTTATGTCTTAGCTAATTAGAAAACTTTTTCCAACAAAACCAACCAAAGACCCAATAAGGGAAGTTGCTCAAAAATGAGATTGAGGCACCTTTTTAACACCACATGAAAACGAAGGCATGTGAAGCTTTTATCTCTGAATGCAAATTTTTTAAAACTAATTAGCAGTTACATCTATTTTGTGGAACAAACCCTTTTATCGCTCCACGTCGCTAGGGTCAGTTCGCGTGAAAGATGTCGCTCTCGAGAAACGTTCCCAGCGATGGGGAGAGGTAAAAGGAGGCTGTATTCACACACAAACTTTGTAACTGACAAAGGCGGAAGAACTTAAGTTATATTATTTATAACCCGCTGATTAAATTAACTTCCGCAGGAAAGTAGTACGTTTGTTTACAAACGAATGTATTTCGTTGACAGGAATAGCCTGTACACAGGCGTTATTTTTGCCGAGGGCGGAGCGGAAGTCACAAGCCCAGCACAAAGGCGAGAGACATGCTGGAGGGCAGATCACTCCGTCTGTGCTTCGCACTGGACGAGATAGCCCTGTTATACTAAACACTGAACAACAAAATAGACTGCCTGAGGATCTGTCGAATAATTCCACCCCGCGATCAAGTCAACAAGGTATGGGGATTTGAAAAGATAGGAAATTGGGACTAGTTTCCCTCTTCTGGCCCCAGTTGTTCAAAAGCTGGATAGCGCTATCCATAGGAAAGATCACTATCCAGTGGATAAGTATTAGGGACACCAAGTGCGCTATTACCGACCTTAAGTTTAGGTGGACGGCTACATAGAGGACGGTGACTTTGGCCGCGACAGGTTGGGGAGGGACGACGTCGACCTGATTGGCGAAAGAAACAAGCTTTAACTTTCGGTAGAGGTGACGGTCAAAGACTTTTCTTAACTTTATTGAACGTTTGAGAATGAGTTCCCTGAAAGAGATCCGACAGCTTTTGGTCGACTTTTATAATTATGATGGTGTCATATCACATGAGAAATTCGTTCTCTTGTACGATGAAATCTAGTTGCGCGCTTAGTTGCTCGAAAGTGAATGTTCGTCGCTCCACTGAGCCTATTTGCGATCTACGTATTGCCAAATTTTCACACGCCTCACAGTTCTTACGGCTGGTAATCGAGCCTACACAGCTCTGGGCTTGAAACGGTAGGGCTCACTTACAAGAACTTCTTTAGCAAGCTGAATATCGTGATCTTCAGTCCACTCCATCTTCATTAAAATAAGAACAAATTACTAATTAAAATAGGATTGACAAGTTGCGCGCAAAAATAAACAAGTTCCTTTGTATAAAGGGCTTTATTTTGTCGAATGAATGTTAACCAATTAACACGTAATTTCATTTTGGCCCACAAATAAAGCAGAAAAAATGAACTTAAAACTTCGTGAATGAAAAAAAGGGTAAAAGTCGATGTTCAGATGGTGAGAGAATACTCAAATGTGATTATTTTATCGCTGGGAATTTTAATTTTCCAGTTGTACCACTTGCTGCTGTTATATTCAATCATAAAATAGTGTTTAAGTAAGTAATTGAAAAAGGTTTAACATTTGAAGTAAACTAGACACTCCAGAAACAGATTAAAGCGGTATTCTGTTAAAATAGAGATGTTTTGAAGACGAAAACACGAAGAAAAAACTCGCGTTCTCGAGACACCGCCGCACTCTGCTTTCTCACCGTCGCGACGTGCAGACGACGTAGGTTGGACGGCTGAGATATAGGCTAATTAGCCCCAAATCGGGCAACTTTTATTTCCGGTTGCCGTCCTCCACCTTACCGTCCACCCTAACTTAAGGTCCGTACTAACTGGAGAGAGATTTATATGGTGGATAGCGCTATCCACCTTTAGAACAACTGGGGACAGGTCTTATTTCATTCATTTTCATTCCATTGCTCTTTCGCGCTCCATTACAGCTACAATGATTGTTTCAAGATAGAAACCGACTGCAAAAGGTCAAAAACAGAGTTAGTACACACAATAGTCAAGTCAACTTAACTTGGTTGTAAACATGTAACAAATAAGATAGCGCTGCTCATTTCATTTCCTTCTCTCCTAGAAATGGCGTTGGGTCCATTAACTCTGTATAAAATAGTTCTAAAATTAATGTCTTTGGAACCGGTGGAATACGCCAGTGTGAGATATTACCAGGTGCTATTTGTTTTTTCAGCATCTTTACAAAACGAAATTAGAAATTTTGCCGAATTTCTACTTTGGCCACTTTTGAGAGTGAAAAGATTAAGACGGTCATAGTCTCTTTAAGGGTATTATTGATCGTTTTCACTGTCACGCAACAAAACAATAAATTGGAAACCGTCCAGTGAAAGAAGCCAAGACAATGATATGTTATAACAGACTAATTTTTAAACAATTTGTCCAAGTCTCAGGTCTTTTTGGCCCACAGTTTCCGAGTTATTTGCCGAAACGTTTCACGTATCTTTGTAGAGCTTTGTATGGAGACGCCATATTAGTGCACAGTTTTGGTGCACCAATATGGCCGCCGAAAATCAACAAAAACATCTGGAGTTCACTTTTTTCTATAAAAGCTCCTTCTTTTCACTCTAATACTTGAAATGGTTATACTGCTGAAAATCAAGAGGAGAGACTTTTTTTCAACGAGACAGCATTCCTATTTTGGTGTCACGCACTCTGAAAACTCGGAAGTTCAAATTGCTGTATTTTCGAAATGAAACACGCTACGGGACTGAAAACTTGTACAAAGATTAACTTTTTGTTTATCTTCAACCTAGTGTAAATAAAAATTCGTAAAACCTCGCTATTTTGACTTTACAATTTGATGACGTCACTGTGAAAGCCATCTATATGCTTGTGTTAGCTAGCATCCCGCAGTTCTAATCTCACTACACGTTTTTGAAAGTAATTTCCTAATATATACTCATGTATATATATACATGACTTGGCTGATAATTAATGCATGCTTTCTGTTTGATACATATTAGAGAGGATAATGATTTTTTTAATAAAAGCTTTGTTAAAAAGACTTTTTTAAAAAATGTTACCCAATCATGGGAGTGAGATACATTGATTTTTCGGTGGTATCGTTATAGAAGTGGAGAAACACGATCCTCATCGATGCTCTCATGTCAAGACGGAGTGATGCGCTGATGCGCTTGCACTTGTTTCGCATTCACGAAGTTACTAGAATAGTACATGCACTTTTTAACAGAACGCTTACGTTCGAATATATAACAATTCAGTATATACGAAAACAGTGGATAGAGTCTTTCGCGCTCTCTGATTGGCTACTCAGTCAGTGAATATCCAATGCTATTTACTTCCAGTTCCTCCGAGCGAGCAACGCCAAACTCGCGTAAGTTACGAGCAAAATGGCTTCCCGGTTTGCTGCCATAACAAACAAAGAAATTTCACATATAAGATCATAGGTGACGAATTACTCCTTAATTTTGGCGCGAAATTTCAGCGTTAATTTGTAATTTCACATGTGAAATTACAAAATTGCCGTGGCAACCTTCCGTACGTCTCAGTGTCAAGATGGCGACGAAGTTTTAAAATGCCGTGAATGAAGATGTCAGGGCACAAAAAGACGCTTTAGAAAACCTGAACACACAAGAAAACATCAAGAAGGATTCTAACAGGTATTTTTCCAAAAAAGACTGACAAATTCTGAACTTTATAAGCCAAATTTAAGCTCTTAACGTTCGAGAGAGTGGAGTTATCGATGGATACGATCCAGGATAAACATGTCCAAAATCCAAGATTGCTAACGTAATTCGTCACCTATGATATTATATCATAAATAATATTAATTAATATTATTAATAGGTAATAGGTAATCAAATGGTATACTCGTGAAATTAGGGAATAATTTCACTCGTCACCATTTGATTACACATACTAATCAAGCAAGCTGTTCCTTAAATACACGAAGAAGGTGACGAAGCTCGGTCTTGCGTTACTTTATTTAGTTAACTTGCGCATAAATAAGCTAAAACTAAATTTAATAATCTTTTTTACAGAATGATTTTAATTACAAAAAGAAATCACAACTCCGTTTGAAGAAATTTCCCTGCAAGAGCTAAACAAATGCCTTCAAAAGTTTTTGTGTCAGCAAGAAAAATCGACGGCCGCGGCTGTTCGGCCATCGCACGCCAAAATTCTAATAGTTGGCAACAGTAAATGAGTTAAAAATCATCATTTTTGTGCTTAATTATCTCACTGTTTTACTATATACTAAAACAATTTATTATTCACCTCAGTGTCGGTGGCTAGTGGTGAATATTTACCTCGCCGCGAATATCCACCACTACTAGCCACCTCCACTTTGGTGAATAATTGTTATTAAATTATTCACTGAAGAGGAGGTGGCTAGTGGTGGATAATGGACGCTGGGGTGAATAAAACAATGAGATAATTGAGCACAAAAATGATGGATTTTCACTAACTTACTGCCGTCGCGTTTTCTTTCGAGGGGGGGCCTCTTTTGGCCTGAATAGGGTCAGGATTTGGAGGACCGGATGGCACACCCCCACCAAGAATTGAAGGCATTTGTTTAGCTATTGAGGGGAAACGAATTCTTTTTGTACTTAAAAACATTCTAAAAAAAATATTAAATTTAGTTTTAAGCTTATTTATGAACATGTCAGCTAAATAAAGTAACGCAACGCTAAATTTGTATTTGTAAACAAAAAACTTTTTCACCGGTTTCATTGATAACTCCAAGTCAAACAGACAAAGCTTTACCTGTTAAAGCTTCCAAACCGAATTTCGACACCTTCTTGGTGTATTTTGAGAACAGCTTGTTTGATCATTCGTGAAATTTCTTTGTTTGTTACAGCGGCAAACCGAGGGAAACCATTTTCCTCGTAACTTACGCGAGCTTAATTTGGTCTTGTTCGCTCCGAGGGGCTGAAGGTAAAACAGTGAATAGCACTGGATATCCTGACTTTAAGGGTTCGTTTCTTTACTAAAATCCAGATCCAGATTTTTAATCCGACAACGGATATTTCGTTTCTTTACTAAAATCCAAAAACGGATTATTGATCCAAATGATCCACGGAAGTGGACTCTTTGGATCATATCCAAAACCGGATAGTTTGGATACATGATCCGAAACGTTTCTTTACTACGTATCCGAAAAGAGTGAATTCTGCCTGCAATATCCTTGAGCTAACCGTCCAGAATTCAATTAAAGATCAGCAAATTGGCAACATTATCAACAGCCGTGTTATTCTTCTGAAGGATACCGTCGACGTTGTGGGTCGTTTTTATGGAAAATGAATGAAAAATAATCCCTTTTTTGGATATGTCGTTTCTTTTCTTGACGAAAAATCCTAATGATCCGGATTTTTGATCAGATCTTGGTTTTAGTAAAGAAATGCACCCTAGGTAGCCAATCAGAGCACGCGAAAAACACTATCCACTGTTTTAGTATATACTTAAAGGATTTATCACATTCCTTAATTGCCACAGTGGGGGCAGCAAGCTTTAAGTTTCTGTTTCATGAATAGGTATCGGCCTCACCGCTCAATTACATTTGAAATAACTCCGGTCAGACATCTTTGCAGGTCCAGGTCCAGGTCGGACTCAGGGCATGGCCATCGAGAAGATGGAGATGTTATTTCATTGTATTTAAAAGGCTGGCCATTCATTAAAATACGTTTAATCGAAAGCAGAAGACTAGAAAGTGTTGAAAAATATAAGTAGTTCAAGTAAGTTATAAATAAATAGACATAAGTTAACTTCAAAATCTGTATGATCAGGATTATCTAAGCAGAACTCTATTAGCAGTGAGGAGGGGAGGGCGAGAGGGATCGAACCACCCCAGCCTATGGGTCCGTTACGTCTAGCTCAAACGGCATTTTTTACTCATTATCTAGGCTTTTGTTTATACAATGAAAGCCGGTATAAAAAAGGAATAAAGCTCACCTAAAAAATCGTTTAAGCTTGATTTGAACCAGATAGGAGAAATCTTCATATGCTTTTTGTCCACTACCTTGAAAATACCAACTGCCATTAAATTTTTGGCATCAGCATCATATCGTAAAATAACTGTGCCATGTGGTATTTCTTTCGGTGAAACACTGGCAGACGTAGCTGTCTTGCTGTCAGCTTCCAAGACATATACACACTCCTCCCCATTCTCACCAGTTGATTTGACTACATTATAACGCTGGTTTTCAACAAAACAGAAGAGTGAAGAAGATTGATGAGGAGAACCAATAGACAATGGTGATTCACTCAAAATACTGCATTTCTTCAGTTCTTTGCAAGAGGAGTTGATAAAAATCAACACCAGTCCAGAGGCATTCCTCACTACCTTTGTGACATTCCGCAAATCAAACTGCTTGTTCTTGTGTCTGAATGTTACTTTATATTCGCCTTTTTCAAAAATCTTATTTTCGATTGAATTGACTACTTCATTAATTGTTATGATACAGTGTTTGCTTAACTCATGATCATCAACCTTCTGGTCATAAACCAAGACTCCACATTCAGCGTGGCCTTGACTCTGACCATGTGCTATTTTGCAAACAGCTAGTCTTGCTTTTTTCTCTGCTGCGTCTGCGCCAGACAGGCCAGCCTTGTCTGCCACTTCTTTAAGTGATGGTGCATACTGATTCATCTTCGCCAGTTAATTGGTGTGATATTTCTTGTCTTGACACCCAGGGATTACCTATATTTACAAGGAATAAGAATAATATTAAATTCAGATGCACTGTTATGCACACAAAACTCAAAGTAAATATAAAGCTCATGACAGAATGATATAGAAGACATAAATTAAAGTGGCTCAATGCGGTTTTTCAGGATCAATACCGCCCAAATTTGAGCATAAACTACGACGCCATTAACAAAGATTTGGAAAAATTACCAGCACAGCTGTATTAGATGAAGATGACAATATTTGTTTTGATCTAGGTTACAACGAAATCGGAGTTGCCATAGCAATGAAATAATACCATTGCCCGGGAACTCTTCTTCCAAAATCGTTCACAGGAGTTTTTCCCTCCAATAACCGCCTTGATATTCGTTTAGTTTAAACAAAATCTATAACTGCGTTCTCGAGATATATTGGGATGAAGTTCTTATGGTTAGAAATACGGTAAAAACTGAACAATCTTGTTGTTTAGAAATGCAATTTCACCTCAATAGTTCAATCTTTTAAAAACAGATGTGAAAGATCATGGAGATAGCTTCAGCCGATTGCTAAAAAGAAGGATTTGATTAGTGTGTATATCGAGGTGCTCTTGTTACTGGTTTTGTAAACATTTTGGTCACTTAATTAAACAAATACGTTTTTTTTTCAGTTTTGAGATTCTCGAGATTAACCGTCGTTTTGTATGACCCTTGAGTTTCAAGATTATTGACATCCTGTGCGGCAGTAATGTAAGGGCTACAATTCACTAATTTTTTGTCGGAAACTTTGCGTTTACAAGTGAGAGCCTCTCGTTATTTGGGGGTATTGTCTCCAAGTTTCATATTTTCATGGACAACAATACCCTTATAGAAATGCAATGCTAAAATTACTGCATATTTCAAATACATTGTTAATTACTGCTGTTCACGTTACAATGAACTTCACATGCTGTCCGATACGTGCTCGTCAGGTGCCTTAAAGGAAGAAATGATTAGAAACAGACTTGTATACGTTAGGTCACACAACGGACTCCGCCAGTTGAAAGAAGTATCCAACTATGGGACAGAAGCAGTGCAGCAACCAAGCTTCTACAAAAAGGGGTGGAAGCGAGAGAGTTAGGAAATTGCAAATATGGTTAGACGTGAAAAAAGTGTTTGAAAAAAGACTACTTCAGTTCTGTCTGCCTACAAAGCATTCCGCAACCAAGAAGAACAGAGTTCTAGAGAGATGGCGTCATAAAAATTAAATTTGTGAAATTAGGGGATTTTTCAAGATATTCTGAAAGAATAACGTTCAAGACGCCAACTCGCCAAAAATTAGCATTTCGGGGAAAATTGTCTCTGAGATATTAGCCCAATTATGCTCTGATGACTCCATACACACCCTTCTAGATTTGACTTGGGTCTAGACTGTTCACGGGTCTAGACTTTGCATTACGGTCATCTTAGATGAGTGTCAAATCTACTTAAGGGACGGGGGATGGTTTGGGAGGAGGCGGAAAAAATCCCAACCCTCTAAGTAGATTTGACACTCATCTAAGATGGTCGCCCGTAATGCAAAGTCTTCAATCTTGACCGTCTTCGGAGGGAGAGAAGCGACGACCGGAAATACGTCTGCTTTTCACAGGCTATCCACAGTAAGTGTTCACCAAGCTTATTTGAAGGATAGATTCCTTGACGAAGAGTCAAGCAAGCCCACAATATTTCAGATCCCTTGGGGAAAGTTCCGATTGGCTCCGCATGCCATATGGTATTTACCCAACATCAGAGTATTTCCAACAACAGTTTGACCAATGTCTTGCAAGACTGAAGGGTATCTAAATGACAACAGATGACTTACTCATCATTGGCTAAGCGAGATACTGGAGAAAAGGATAACCTTTAACACGATCAGAACCTAAATAGTCTCTTGATCGTTGCATAACAAGAAATATCAAGCTGAACAGGGAGAAATTCCAGTTCAAAAGCAACGAAGTGTCATTCATCAACCATGTAATGACGAAGAATGATCTAAGGGTGGATCCTAAGAAAGTCGAAGCAGCAGATGTACCAACTGTGCAGAGATTCTTTGGGCTAGTGAAGTACCTGTCTAAGTTCCTACAAGACCTATCAGAAATGTGCGAATGTTATGCCACATGACACACAATAATGCTGAGTGGACCTGGACTCATGAACAGGAAGTCAGGTACTTTACCGAGATTTACTTGACTGAAGGCCAAGGAGATGCATCCAAAGATCGGCTTGGCCTCATCCTGAAGCAGCTAGACCAACCCGTGACATTCGCAAACAGAGAACTTACGCTAGCAGAGCAGAAGTACTAACAGATAAAAAAAGGACCTGATGGCTATACTCTTCGGCATGGAGCACAACCACTACTGTGTATGGTCAAAAAGTCATCTTGTGGACAGATCGTAAGCCAATAGCCTCTATTTCAAAAAAGTCCCTAGCATCAGCTACCAAGAGACTACAGCGCCTACCGCAACTGCTTCGGCAGTACAAAGACAAAACCGGCAAGAAAATGTTAGTACCTGATACCACGTAAAAAGCTTACTTGAAAGCTAGACCAACCGGTGACATTCGCAAACAGAGAACTTACGCTAGCAGAGCAGAAGTACTAACAGATAAAAAAAGGACCTGATGGCTATACTCTTCGGCATGGAGCACAACCACTACTGTGTATGGTCAAAAAGTCATCTTGTGGACAGATCATAAGCCAATAGCCTCTATTTCAAAAAAGTCCCTAGCATCAGCTACCAAGAGACTACAGCGCCTACCGCAACTGCTTCGGCAGTACAAAGACAAAACCGGCAAGAAGATGTTACTACCTGATACCACGTAAAAAGATTACTTGAAAAACTGCCAGCATTCAGCCACCCTTACAGAAGTGGTAGTGGACTATATTCATCCCATCCACTTCCTTCCTGCTCCAGATCACCAGCTTAGGGAACTCCAGAGAGTGATAACTTGTGACTTAATCCTAATATAGGGACCTCCATAAGACGCAATCTGGGATGGCTCCCCAGCAGCTATTCACCAGTATTTTGACACCCGAAATGAGCTTTAAGCACATAATGGCATCGTATTCAAAGGCCTCCAAGCATCATACAACAGACCTTGAGACAGAAGATAAAGCTATATGACTCCAATATTGGGGTGCAAGGCTTCTTACGCAGAGCACAAGAAACAGTGCACTGGCCAGGCACGAACAAAGAAACCACTGATTACATCCAGAAAGGCTGGCACACCTCTGACAAGGCCTTGGGAGAAATTAAATTTACAATTAAAGTTATATCTTAACTTTAAGTCATATCAGGTAAAGCATGTTACTGATTTGCACGAAAAATAATACTTCACGAATCCTTCAAATTAAGTATTTCAAATACTGCTCGAGACCAGTAGCACTGAACTTTCTTTATTAGTAATCACATATTAAAAAAAAAGTTTATTTCCGGCTGATTAGTTCCATTAGGGAGTTTTAGCAATGTTGACAATGATGAAGCCTGAGCACCCCTAATGATACATGTTGTGCAAGCTGGTGCACCTATCATCGGTAATCCATAGACCGTATGCTGCATCGTACGCCTCAAAACCACTATCCATCCTGTGGCTCTCCAAAGGAATTATGTGATAAGTTCGCTGACTTTTTCTGTGACAAAATTGTGACAATCAGGCATCAACTAGATACGTTATCTGTTACTGATACTCCTGCTTTTCCATTGATTGATGACGCCATAATTACATGTGAATTAAGCGAATTTTCTCCCACCTCAGAGGATGAACTTTCTGGTCTCGTGAAAAAAATCGCCGCCAAATCGTGTTCTCTTAATCCTGTACCTGCTTTTCTTTTACGTTATTGTATCGATGATTTACTACCTATTATTAAAAGAGTCGTAAACCTTTCATTCAATTCAGCTTCAATGCCAAGTTCCATGAAGAATGCAGTGTTGTCTCCTCTGCTGAAGAAACCATCCCTAGACTTTGAAATCTTTTCTAACTTTCGACCTGTATCTAACCTGAAGTTTTTGTCCAAAGTTATTGAAAAAGTTGCAGCCATGCGCCTGACGAATTATTTGTGTGATAATGATCTGAATGAAAGTCTCCAAACTGCTTATAAGAAACACCACGGTTGTGAGACAACGCTTCTACGTGTTCAAAATGATATACTGAAATCAATCGATGATAAACAATGCGTCGTTCTCTTGCTGCTAGACCTATCAGCAGCCTTCGACACCGTCGATCATAAGATCTTGTTACACAGACTGCGATCCAGGTTTGGTATAAAAGGAAAAGCGCTTTCGTGGCTTCAGTCTTATCTTACGGATCGTTCCCAGTCAGTTCAGATTGACGGAATTACCTCTTTAGTTCGTCCGCTCAGATTTGGTGTACCCCAGGGGTCCGAGTTGGGTCCACTGCTGTATCTGTTGTACACGGCCCCACTAGGTGACCTAATACGATGGCATGACATGGACTTCCATCTATACGCTGGTGATACTCAACTGTACACCACCTCCAGTTGCGATGATATGGATGATCTTACCATTACAATTTCCCGGATTGAAAGCTGTCTTGTCGATATCACCAACTGGATGACTACTAACAAATTGAAACTAAATACTGACAAAACGGAACTTCTCATTCTCTGTTCTAGGTTCAGACTGCCCCCACGGCTACCTTCTATTAAAATAGGAACTGATATCATCAAGCCTACAAA
>CALNXI010000874.1:41033-74364 GCA_942486025.1 Porites evermanni | reverse complement strand
GATTCCAATTATCACGCGTTAAACTGAGAGGACGTGTGAGATGACCTAGAAGTTGAGGTGTGCGCCTTCATAAGTCGAAGGCGGATTTCTGCAACTCGCAATTTCCAGGCTTTCCCACGCATGAAATTAACATGCTCCAAAGGGTCCAAACCGCTGCAGCGCGTGTGATTGCCTGCTTAAGTAAGTTTGATCACATAAGTGATGCTCTAAAGGAGTTGCACTGGTTATCAGTGGAGCAAAGAATAGTCTTTAAGATTGATATTATTTGTTTTAAGATACTCAAAAATTTAGCTCCTGATTATTTGGTTGACCTAATCCATGTTTATGAGCCTGCGAGGTACCTTCGATCATCTTCAGACAAGTGGCGTCTTGTCATTAAAGCCTGTAACTTAAAGACATATGGTTTCAGGGCTTTTTCAGTCATCGCCCTTATACTCTGGAACGATAAATAAGTAAGTAAGTAATAGTTTATTGATATCCCTCTCGCAGCCTAAAGGCTAAACTACAAGGAAGGTCAGTGACAATAACAGAAGACAATACAATACAAAAATAATGAACTAGAAAATTATGTAAATATGATTAAAAGCACTACATAACAGAGAAAAAATAACAGAGCACAGGATTACAACTGGTCTTGAAACTTAATGGTGCAGAAATTTGCGAACCGCTTTGTCTTGGGGACAAGGCGCACCGGAACACGTTCGCCTGAACGGAGGCAGTATTGACATTAGATCGATCGATGATGTAAATAAGTACACCTTATGGGACTATACTAGGTGTATTTGTTTGTAGTTGTTTGTGTGGTTTATAGGAATTATTAGTTGTTTGTGTGGTTCATAGGAATTATTAGGAATAATAATAGGTTTCTAGGAATTATTAGTTGTTTAAAGATTTGAAAT
The DNA here is from genome assembly GCA_942486025.1 of Porites evermanni. Classification (NCBI taxonomy): domain Eukaryota; kingdom Metazoa; phylum Cnidaria; class Anthozoa; order Scleractinia; family Poritidae; genus Porites; species Porites evermanni. The sequence continues at coordinate 73,465 of CALNXI010000874.1, read as the reverse complement.
TAGTTGCCAAGTATTGTATTTTAGTTGTAAGTTTTTCTAACTGACCTTTTCTTTCTTGATCTAATTGTATTGTAATTATTTTAGTTAAAGCCTTCTTCTATTCCTGTAAATTCTTCAAGTCTTTGTTTTGCTGACCTCAGGCCATTTAAGCCCCCGGCTTTGGCTGTTCTTGTGTATTTTTTTTCTTCCAGGAAATGATTAATTAAACATATTATTAAGTTTAAATCTAAATTGAAGACCTTTCTTTTTAAGAGGAATTTGTAAAAGACCCAGACAAAATTCTCAATTTCCACCTGTTTGATGGGGACACAGAGGATTAAAAGTAAAGAAATTAGGACTCCTCCCAGAGGGGTGTCATATATTAAACAAAATAAACTTGCAAGTACAGAAATTAATAAGACATCCCAGCTCACCTTACCAGGAAACCGTACCTTACCCTTGAGGAATTTTTGAACTGTCCATAGCAATGAAAACTTCACATTTCAGTTAATACACAGTTTTACTTTATGGCTAGCTTGGGACTTTCCCAGCATGTTTATTTAATACTGACTGACAACCACCTAACTTTTCATTTGCTGAGAATTTAAAGGCATACAAAAGAATATAACAAGTTATGCAATGTCCCCTGTTTTGTCTGGGAACATACCTTTTGTAAACCAAACCTCCCTCACTTCCCCACTTCTAAGGTAAAATAATCCTTCAGATCCCCCTATAAGTCCCCATACAAAGTTGCATTCCCCCAGGGGATGGCTAATGCCAGGTACATAACATCACAAGGCCAAGTATTGTGAAATGTTTAGTGGGCTTTTTTGGGTGGGAGTTGAATTCAAATTTTCACACTAAAGGGGGCTATGTCAGGAGGGTATTGCTATTGACAAACTATGGATCAGACTGGATCAGATTGGACTAAAAAACACAGTTCAGATCTAATGGGCACAAGGGAGGGGGAGGGCTCTCGTATGAAAATGATGAGTTGGAAAATATAGAATAAGACCCCTAAAGAAGACCAATCTGGGCATGGCTTAGGCTTTAAATGACCTCTAAAGGAGATCAAATTTCAACAGAGTATAATGGAATTTGATATATTTGTTTACATACTTCTTTGTTAACAACCCTAAACCCTAGTATAAATACAGACTATGGACTGCAGATTATAAACTGCATACTGGGCATAAAGTGCCTCCCTGAATAAAAGCTGCTGAATAGGATTTTGTCTTTTCTGGATCCAACTACCCTTTCGAAGATTTACAAAGCAACAATTTTACCTATTTTAGATTACAACTGTATTATATGGGGTTCCTGCTCCAAGAAGAACTCTGATTTTTTAGAACGATTTCAAATGCAATTAGAAACGTTGTTTACAATTCATGCATTGAAACAGACATCAGGGGTCATGCACTTCTGGTCACAACATTGAAAATATTTTTACTTTTATTAGTTAAGCAAAGACTTTTCTATGAAAATATATAACGCTAGTTTTAGTTCATGGGCCTTTGTTTTAAGAGTTATTCATCTCATAAATTTGACCGGCCAGAAATGATATATGTCCGAGCTAAAATTAATTTGGCCAGTGCACTCTGTATGGAGACACTGCAGAAATTATTTCGAGCCCTAACACTATGTAACAGGTGACGATTTAAGCATCTTCAGCTAGTGTTCAAAATTGTTAACAACCAGTATTGTCCTTCACAACTTCACAATTATATGACCTTCAATAATAGACGAGAAATTCATCTGGCGTGCCTAAAGTAAAATCCACTATTTACCAGTCTACTTTTAAACCGGAGCAAAGGATTGGAATGAGCTACCCTATGAATTATGGGCTGATGGCCTAAGTTTAGGATCTTTTACTACGAGCCAAATTTCAAAATTTTAACAATTTTTTCCATCTGACTGAAGGTATCTGGTAAGCTTAATTAACTGGTTTATATAAATTTTTAACCAGCCCTGAAACGAACAAATTAGACAACTGGAATATTAAAGTTTCCCCACAAAATAGTTTTTTGAGGTGTCAGTGAAGTTGAACTTCTGGTAGCTTTAACTCAGGTCATCAAGCCACAAACCTTTATTGGCCTGGGATCATGATAAAAAAAATATATATATATATATATATATACAGAAGGTCAGTACAAATGATAATGATTTAAACTTATATAGCACAACTTTCCATGGCACATGATCAAATGTGCTTTACAATAAGTTAAAAAGAAGGACTAAAACTGAATAAAATTTACAAGCAGGTACTGTGTAGAGAGATTTAAAAATGAAATAAAATGATAATAAATGATAAATAATAAAATAAATGAAACAAATACTCTACTACAAATAAAAAGCTTGTTTAAAAAGATATGTTTTCACATGGCATTTAAAATTTGACAGAGTCAAGGCTGGATATTTCACTAGGTAGGTTGTTCCAGAGCTTTGGGGCTGCATAACAGAATGCTCTACCACCAAGTGTTGGGAGTATCGTGCCGCTTGGAACCTCATAGCATAACTTTTATGTTGGATCTGAGGGAATATCCTGCTGACTTCCTTCGGCTGATCAATTTGCAAATATAATCTGGCGCCATGCCGTAAATAGCTTTAAAAGTCATCAGTAAAATTTTAAACTCAATGCGATAGTTGATGGGAAGCCAGTGAAACTGAGATAAGACTGGTATTATATGGCAAAACTTAGGTTTCTTAAAAATAAGCCTTGCTGCTTCGTTTTGAACTCTTTGTATCTTATCGATTTGTACCTGTGGCAATCCATAGAGTAAACTGTTACAGTAATCTAATCGGCTGGAGACAAACGCATGAATCAAAGTCTCTGAGGAGTCACGCGATAGGTATTTTCTTATCTGCCTAATGTTGTAGAGATAGTAAAATGATGCAAGATATTTTATTTTATTTCTTTGCAACTGTTGTAAAAAATCTATAATAATAACGATAAAAAAAACCTGGCAGCAGGTTAAAAACAAAAAAATATATCTGTAGTCAGAATTTTACACCTAGTTAGTGTTTTGTGCTCAGGCCACGGGAGCCTGAGGGGGGGTACCCAACAAATTCTTATAAGGGGAGGCTCGACCCCAAGGTCAAACCACTTACCATTTGTCACGAAAAAGGTACCCTTTCATATATTGATACACTTTCTATTGACAAACGATACCCCTTTCACATACCTTGTTTAGAACTTTGCCTCCCTTCCACTGCTATAAATGCACTGTCTTTTAAATAGGAATCAATAACAAAAATATAACATTTTCTAAACTTTTTAAAACCTTAAAATTCATCAGTTAGTTCTTTTGGGTCCTTTCACAGACCCAAATGACAGATTTCCCTACCCTTTTATATACTACAACTAATGAAATCTCTACTCTTTCATATACCTGAAGCTTGAAAACGGCACTCCCTTTCGGGCGGAGCCTCCCCATGTAGGCCATCATAGGGAGTACCCCCCCCCCCCTTACACACCCCAAAATAACCTTTCCCCCCCCCTTTCTTATACACCAACACAAAAAATCTCCACTCTTTCATATACCCAAAGCCTGAAAACGGCCCCCCCTTTGGGGCGGGGCCCCCCCCGGTAGGCCATAATAGGGAGTCCCCCCCCCCCCCCACTTGGTGCAGGGGACCATTTTTATTTTGATCCCCAACTATGGAATCAAACATAACTAGTTTTTAAAGGGACTGACAAGAACTGAGGGGGGCTGGAAAGAGTTTTCTCAAAGAGTTCAGACAAAAAGTGAGGTGTAGGAATCTGCTATAAAAACTGCAACATAGGCTACGAACCTAGGCGTGTGACACACGTTTGCTTACAAGAAGAACGTGTTGTCTTATTATCGGTACAACATGTCTACAGCCCACACAAACATTAATAGCATTTGGAACAAGATTGATGATATTAAATTATTGCTGAATGAAGGCCTATTTCACATTCTTGCCATCTCAGAAACCACGTTGGACTCTACAGATAATAGCTTTCATCTGCAACACCTACATTATAGGATGTTGAGGCAGGATCAGAAAAAGGGAGGTGGCGGCCTGTTGGTGTACATCAGATAACAAAACATATGTTTTGCGTCCTACTTTGCAGAAGAAGACATGAATCAGCGTTTTGTAAAGCATAATTGTGTTCTTTCATTCATTCACTGCCAGGGAATGCATTTACATTGTTTTTACTGTTAATAGCTGGGTTAATGCAATCATCTTTAAATGGCATTTGCCGGTGTAAGTAAGTAAGTAAGTCTAAATATATACCTGAATAATTGTTATATAATAAACTGCAATAAACAGCAAAGAAAAGTATCGTGTTTCCAGAGAAAAGATAGTACACCATATATTAAATATATGGATAAACAATCTGAATTTGTATCATTTCCTACAATTTGCTGTGGGAAAACCAGAATTGATAACCATTTGATCATTTTCTAAAGAACGTTACCACCATTCTTTTAATAGGCTGCTTTCCTTTCCTTCAATGACCCCTTTCCTTCAATGACCACGTGGACTATGTGAGGATGAAGGTATCTAAGATACTCGGAATGTTCTCTAGAATAAGACCTTCACTTACGCTAGAAGCTGCAAATAGACTCTATAAAGCCATGGTCCTCCCGGTTCTAGATTATTGTGATGCTGTGTGGCATGAATGTGGACAAGGAAACAGTGACAAGATTGAACGACTACAAAGACGAGCAGCGAGGATCGTCTACTTCAAAGCTGCCTCAAAACTATCAACTGATCAAATTATGACTAAACTGGGCTTGGAACCTCTCTATTATAGAAGACGGACACACATTTTAAGATTTGTTGATGAGTGCATTGCAAATAGAGTTCCCAGATACCTTTCTAATTATTTCAATGTAAGAAACCGTGACATTCACCGCCACAAAACTAGAAATAATAATGACCTTATTTTAGAAAAAATTAATTTAGAATGCACCAAGCGCGCTTTTTTCTACAAAGGTGCAAAAATTTTTAATAATTGTTAATAATTCTTAGAATTTATAACTGTTCGATCTTTCGTTTAGTGTAACTGTTTTGTAATATTGTAATTTGATTTTTATCTATATTTTAAATCTTTTTTATTTTTATTTTTTATATTTTTAATTTTTTACAGGACCTGCATTGATAGCAGTTTTTTTTTTCTTAAAACTGAAGCAGCAATCCTGCATAAATATGTTTAAATTATTATTATTATTATTATTATAGTTATTATTACTTTCCAACATGTAAATAGGACACATTCAATGTCATTTTCAATTCTTTTAAGTCTCACACAAGCAGATGGATCACTACCTAACTAATGTCAGTATCAACAGAGTGTGCTGCAGCATTACTGTCTTTTAGATACCCTAGTACTAAGTGATAGTCTGTCTGGCTTTCTGAAAGGTCACTCATGAGCAAACTGCTCTCCTTAAAACGACTGAAGATTTCAGAGCTTCTCTGGCTAATAAGGATCGTTGTATTGCCATTGCAGTAGACTTATCTAAGGCCTTTGATTCAATTTCTTACAGCCTATTTATTTCCAAGTTGAAAGCTTATGGCTTTACCAAAAGTGCAGCAAATCTTATTCGCTCATATCTGTCTGGTAGATTGCAACATGTTAAGATTGGAAGCACCTTCTCAGACTGGAAAACAATCCAACATGACATTCCTTAAGGATCAATATTGGGGCCTCTTCTATTCAACCTATTCATTAATGATCTCACTTACTCTGTCGACGATGGTTAGCTAAGGCTTTACGCCGATGATAAGACACTGCATCTATCACAATCTCACCAAGATGTGTTAGAGTCAATCTCAGAGCAAGTTCAATGTGCTTCAGTCATGGTTCAAGTGTAATTACTTGAGTATAAATGAATCTAAAACTTAAGTCTTACCACTGGGTGACAATCTGCCATACTATGAATCGTTTTCTGACCATACTAGGCAGGCCATCTGATATTACGCAATGGTGCGATTTCGTACAATTGACCACAAATTGCATTCGATGGCACAATTTGAGGAAAATCGCATAATTCATAAAAAAAAATTAAATTAAATTCAAGTAAAGTAATCAATGAATTCTAACTTTAACGAAACATTTTCCTAATCTTAATGTTATTTAAGGTGATTTACCACTAAAGAAAGCCTTGTAAGACATCTGAAACCTTTGATCGCGGTATCTGGGCAGCCATTTTGATTTCAGAGACAAGCAGTGTGGTCAGCAGGGTAAAGGCGTCATGTAATATTAAACAAGTGTCCTTTTTCTCTCTTTCTAATTCTTTTCTTTTCTGGGCCAAGATAATTGGACAAATTTCACAATTTTGTTTTAAAATAGATGTTTTAATATTCCTTTACACTCAAATTGCCTGTTGAACATCATTAAAGTCGTTTTTCTCCTTTGAAACCCGGTAAACATCCATCCAGTCTTAGTTGGGTTATCATCTGGTCTCTCTAATTAACTGAAAATTACTAATCAGTATTTAACAATTATTCCTCGAGCCCAAATGGTCTCTAAGTCAATAGCCCATGAGGCTGAAGGCCGAAGGGGCTATTGACTCAGAGGCCATGAGGGCAAGAGGAATAGTTGTTTTAGTAAAAAATAATAGTAAAAATATCGAGACAAAACAACATAAGCTAGCAAAACGCGATACAGGTGCCATTGTTTTGGTTTTCAAAGCCAGCGCTTTTCGCTACTAGTGAGCTATAACATATAGCCTAGTAGTAGCTCAACCAATCAGAATGCAGCATTAATAAGAGACCACTAGTTGGATTTTACTAAATGCTATTAGAACTCTTATGAACATGTCTAAGTCAACTTCATATAGCGACCTACCTACCCATGTTGACCCAAAGACTCTGGAGCATCATAGATTCTTATTCTCTTACCCTTTTTTAGAAAAATGCATGTACAATATGAGGCCGAATGATATTAAAGAGACGTTCTTATTTCGTAATAATAAATATGACCTCAGAGGCTATTGCAAGCTTTATAATCAGCCTACCTATTAACAGTAGATTTATGCATAGGTCATATCATTACATCACCTTAAGATTATGGAACAATCTACCTGATTATGTCAGGAGAGCTCAATCCCTTAACATTTTTAAGTCAATGCCAGATACGGTCATTTTGAATTGACTACCGGAGTTAAGTGTAATTAGAGCTTTTGTACATAGTTTGGATTCCATATAGCTAGATTTTAGTATTATTGATCTTCGTATACTTTTATTTTTATATGTTCGTATATTTTTATCTTTATTTTACTTTATTTATTTATTGTTTTTCGTCGTAATATGCATTAGATTTATAAAAATTTGGCACGTTCAAGTTTAAACGATCGAGTCTTGTACTCGTTCGTGTACTTGCACGCGTATACCAGGAATATAAGGCGCGTGTGAGTTGGCGGATAAAAGCCTATGTAACTTCGATCTAGACAACGCTTTAAACCACTGCTTTCGCTCATTTCAGTTTTAAACCCAAATATTGACAGGTACTGACTACTCCACACTGACTTACGATTCAGCTGAAGATTGGTAAATCTGAAGTTAAATCATGCAGCTTGACTGAAACCTGTTAACAGAAAAGCGCGCTGGATCTCTAGTTGCCTGACAACTTCGTTAACTTCAGCAATTGCAACCCCAAATACTGACCTCGTTTTCCACACTGACTTAGATCATCTGGAGCTAAATCACTGGAGCTCTAGCCTCAATTTGGGCCGTCTCCTCAAGAAAACTCTCGATGGCCTTTTGCGCAGGCGGAAGATGGCACACTCACAGGAATCAGGTTGCATAGGCGGACTAGGCATTAAAAGGGGAGAGGACTGAGGACCAGTGTCCTCTCCCCAGACTTTGCTCGGTGATTAAGCTCGGTGAAGCGGGAAGATTTTGCATTGCGAGCTTGCAGCGGATGGTGGTCTTCGTGGAAGAGCAGGTATGTTGAACACAGTGCGCGCTATACCTTTCTTGCAATACTCTCTGACTATTTCTGATCAACAATTGAACAAACAGCAACAGTGATGGGAAATATAACTGGAAATGAAATACGTTATCGCAAAATCCTCGCGAATACAAATTCGCCAGTTGTACCGAGTATGCGGAAGTGTTTAAATTTCCTCTCTTTGCAAACTAAATTCAGGAGTACGGTGGCACATATCTGCAAACACAGCAAGCAGTTCTTGAAACACACCAATATATTCCTACGAAGCATAAACCTATAATTACTCAACCGATGACATGTTATTCACCTTGATTGCAAACTCCTTCATTTCTCTGTTATCCCCGCATCCGCATGAGGCAAATATCTGTGCCGAGAATGGATTTTTTTTTTTTAGAGTAGTGGTCCACTATTTTTAGAGCTCGAAGGAAACTCACCAATGCTACTTTAGGTGATGTGTAGCAGCCGTAGACAAAGGGGAGGTTCTCATACATTATTATTTCAGCGTGGTTCTGTGGGGCTGCTGTATGCCAACCAACAATGCGTGGCATAGATGGCTTAATGACTGCTTTTCTCGTTGTGGTGTTACCGGCCATGCTGTGCCAGTCCCTGAGATTAACGTATCGATGTCTCTTCTGATACATGTATGTTGTAGCTGCACGCTTCAAATCTTCGAAGTGCCTGTTGCCTAAAAAAAACAACTTTTCATTTTTTTAGCTTCATAATGAGTGGCTGTAATACTGAAAGGCATTGTGGTAACCTGCATAGTGATGAATTAGCTTTGGATATCACATGCAATAGGCTGTTTTCCTTACTATTGCTGTAAGTGTCCCACTTCCAGATAATTTCCTCAAATTGATTAGCAAGCAGCCACTCACTTGATGTAGCTTCTATCTCTCTCAGTGTTAATGGAAAATGTGAAAAGGAAACTTCATTCATTTCATGGCTTTCAACCTGGCACTGTCTTTGGCATAAGCTGAGAAATGTTTTATTGCAGACCTCTTAATTGCTGATCTTCATTATAGTATAATTATAATGTTGTAACCCTCAATATAATATGTGATGCCTTTCTGAATTTGTTGTTCTTTGCTTGAAATTATAGCCAGTTTCATAGCCCAAAGGGGGGTTCAAGAACCCCTGCAACCCTACCCTGGCTATGCCCCTGGCTAAGTGGTTTACAATAGCTTATTTAAGTAAACTCAACTACTTAATTAATGGAATTCCAGTTGATGCCAAGGAAAATATATGTTAAACTGTGTGTATGAAGGTGCGTTTCTATAACAAACTAATATTCCTGTAGTTTAAAGTTTTCATTTCAATGATAAAAACTAATAATAATTATGGTAATGGTAATAATAATAATAATAATTCTTTTAAACAGACAAAATTTGTAATATTTCCACCTATGAACTCTTCTGTCTGGCAGTAGTGACAGATATAAACGTTTACGTTCCCTCCTCTGGGCAATACATCCCAGCTGCTCATCTTATTTTTGTTCATCATGATTACTCAGGTAATTAAAGAGTTTTGCTCTCAGATTGATCCAGAAAAGATAATTAGATTTATTATTCGTTCAAAACACTTTTCTGTTTCTAATTGTCCTCAATCCTCAGCAATTTAGCAATTATTGGATTTTCAGCTTTTGTATGCTAGAAAGAATATGCAGATTAACCAGAGGCCGGCTTTCCAAAGTCTGCAAAATTTATCATTATATTTTTGCTGTTATGTAAAGTTCTTTATCTGTTCCTCTGAAATTTCAGAATAGCAGCTGTCAACTGTTGAGTGGTATTTTGGGTATTTTTCTTTGCAAAATGCATGAAACCCTTGGTAATTTTCTCAGCTCTGCTAAAACAGCTGCTGACCTACTACTCCTTTAAAAGCTTCTGCTGTCCCTTTTTATTTATTTTCAGTTTATTTATTTCCCAGAAAAACACAGCCATTCAATACATAATTTTGCACAAATGAAAAAAAAAAATAGTTGAAGGTAAAAGATGATGTGATAGAAATTACATGAATAAATTAAAGAATTGGAAATATTTTTTCTGGCAAGGAACTCAGATTGAAACCTTGGGGGCTAATCAGGTAAATTATCCATAAAAGTGACTCATATTTCTGGATACTGACAAATACCTTCCAGATTTGGTTTGCGGTGGCTGGTTATAAAGAATTAAGCGTGGGATTTAATCCAGTCAGAAATGGAGTTCTAAATATTTCGAGTGAATAATAATATTTCTTCATAACCATAGTTAAGGCTGACAGAATTATTGACACCAATGACTTAATGCAAGAGAATGGAGTAGCAGGTTAGCTGTTTTGGCATGAATTCAGAACTCAAGAAAATGTCAAAAAAGTACACGACTATGAGAAGGCAAAATAGTAAAATTACTGATTAAAAATGATGGCAAGAATAGCAAAAATATTACTCAGTGAATGTTATGTCAACTGCTTTTTGAGGAATATCTGGAATAAGAAAGTACCCATTCATAATAGTTGTGAAACTGCCAAGGAAAAGGGAAATATTTTGAAGAAAGTATTTGTGTAGAATTCTAGTAGAAGGAATAAGGTGTAACCTTACAGGAGAATATTTTGAACGAGGCTCCACGTCTGAATAAAAGGTAGTCATAGGCTACCGAACATTTGCCAGATAATTTTGCGCAGTTAAGGGAGAACTCTCCTATCTCCGATGTCTAATGAACTCGCTGTTTGTGTCTTTTTTAAAAATAACTTGGAAGTCTTTTAACTGAATAATAAAACAGTTATTGGGCTTTTATATAATTTGAAGAATTACACAGATATTGGAGGGTTTTATCCATCCTTGCCAGTGTGGTCATGGTAATTAACACCCTCCTCAATCTGTGTAATTCTTCATTTCCTACTCAACCTCATTCCATAACATTGAAATTATTGTTGATAAAAGTGCCTTACAGTGATCTAATTATAACAATGGGAGTGCCCCAAGTGAGGCTCCTATAAAACAGACCAATTATAAGGAAATAAAATTATATATGTGCAATCAGATCAGCTCAGAGATTTTGAAAGATATGACATTAGGTGACTCTGTACAACTGAGAAGTCCATGAATTTGAAACTATATTAAAACTTTGAAAGTCACCAAAACAAAGTTTCCATCTTCATTTGCAGTAAAGTACATGACTTACAGAATCAGGTGAAAGCAAGGATGTTCTCAGTTGGTCCTCAGAAATATCTCATGCTTGCTGTTCTCAATGCAGTGATGTTCAGCTTTCAACAAAACACAGTTGAGGCATGTACTGGCTCTGTAATCACAGCTTGTAATGACACCACTTCCTGCATGCAGACATATGAGGAAGTCTACAAGTTGTTGGGATCAAATATGAATTACTTTAAAATTGCCCAAGCTTTATATCCTGCAAAGAAGATGTCATCTCTTCTTGTCCGTGTGACGTTGAATGGAGCCAATGGGACAGAGAAATACAGACCAGCCTATTACACATGGAGTATGTCATGCTTGTTTGCTGCCTTTCCTGGATATGTCCTAGAAGTTTTATCTCTTGGTTCAATTCTTGTGAGGTCTAGGACACAAAAATTAGCTATCACAATAGCACCATTTTGTTGTAATGTATCAGTGGAAAACCGTGTGACAATAATTGAAGATGTATTGGCAGCGGTAAGTGATATTTTTTGTCTTTAATTAAACTTGCAGGAAGTTAGTAGTGATGAATTTACATTTTAGGGTTGAATGGAAAGATAGAAAACCTGACTGTCGTAAAAATTGTGGTGATCTCAATACTGTAAAACCGTTCATAAAATTAGTCTCCCAAAAACGCAGATGTATTTGTCATTGTCTTCTACAGTCTTGAAGACAGGATTGAGACTCTGACCATTCCTAACTCATTAGGGAAAAAATAGTTCCAATCGAGAGATTGGACAAGACAAATTTGTTAAGTATTGCTAGTAGTCCTAGTACAGTATGTGTGAACACATAGGGCATAATCTTAGGTTTAATAACATCAGCTTATGCTACCATAATTTTGAAGTTAGATTTGTTGTGTACTCCAGGCCTGTAGCCTGACCTAAATCCTGTTATTCCAGGAGTACCCAACGAGAAAAATTTCAAAAGTGATTGGATATCGCTCCCAGTAATATTTTAACAGTCACTAATTGTTTTTTGGTTGATTATTAACTTCTCTGGCAAAATTATATCCGCTTCCCAAAGCCAGCTAGAGCTAGATTTTAAAGTACAATATCCAGCCAGGATCTTTACCTTGAGGGCTTTTCCCAGCCAGGATTTTTACCAAAAAGTCATGTCCCTAGCCAGGAATGTCTCTTTCGTCCCTTTTTTGCCAGCAAAAAAAAATATCCGACATTTAGCCAGCCAGGAAAATAAATTGAGCCATTTTATCAGGGGCACCCAACGAGAATATAGTTCAAAACCACTGAACGTAGCATTGTTAAAAGTATTTTAGTATTTAAACGGTAGATATAGACATATTTTTATCCTCTAAAAATTTTTCATCTGTTCGGATTTTCTAGCTGAAAGTCTAGTCATCCGAAAATAATAGGGATAAAAACTTACCTTTTCGAAAATTTCAGCCAGAAAAAAGGCTCCCGAAAATTCTAGGTGACCTTTTTAGGGTAAAAATCCGTTAAAAAATGGGCAATTATACCATTTTTTAGATGGTCGAAAATCCTAGGAGAGGCGGGCAAGCAAGAAATTTTATAAAAAATGTTCCGAAAATTCTAGATCTTAAATCGTCTTCCGAACAGATATTTTCCGAAAATTGACGTTGGGTGCCCCTGTTTTATCCAGGTGATACGAAAAAATTTAACTAAACGAAAGCTTAGTGGTATCCTGGCGAATACAAATAGTGTTGAGTTCAGTTCTTTCTAAGGAATAGGTTTCCAGACATACCTCATCGTTTTCACTTCGCTGGTGATGAGCAATTTGCTTGTTTTTGTGAGTTTTTTTGATATGCTGAAAAAGAACGTAATGTACTTATCACTTATCCCAAGCTTTGGATCCTTCATTCAGCTACTCTCAGTGTCCTTTCCATCACCACCTACATCATCAGTCTGTGGGTAAAAGATAACTGATATTTGTTATTCTATCTATTTCTCCGTCTCTGTCCTGTTTTAGCTTAGTCTTGAGCGACTAATTAAGAGAAACGCTGTGTGTTCCTCCCACTTCTCTCCCATGTCAAATCAAATTGTTTAAAAGGATACCCAATGGTTAGAATATGTTTAATGTTGGGCATTACGCAAACTAACCTCACATCTTGGGAAGGACATTTATTGCATTGATTATTACCTTTTTTTTGAAAAAAAAAAATGGTACCCTCGCCCTCGGCATGGAACCCTCGACCCTCGACCCTCGACACTCGACAAAAAGATAGACTCGCGCGCGGTGCACCCTAGTTGTCACTCAAAGCCAGCGCTATCTTTGAACTTTCCTAACTAGCTGTGGGAGGTGGGGGAAGTGCCCATGTCCCCCGTCTGAATTTCACAGCCAGCTATGTCGCAATTTCGGAACATTCTTGTGTCGCCTGTCGGAATTTCAATAATAGTTTTTAAGCTCGTTGCCAGTCTGACAATCCGCTTTGGCGGCAACAACGCTAACGGAACATACGGCATCTATCTTTAGTACATTTAAGCCCAGGGTTTTAAGACCTTTACAGATGTTTGATATTCATTCAGACTACTTGGAATAGTAATTGAAGTCAATAAAATTCCATTTAGTAAAACTATACAGGTGTAGAGATATTTTTAAAATGGCTTGGCGTGAATCGAGGCCTAATCTGGCAGAACACTTGAGCTATCATAACGTTTCTAAAATTCTGGTGGTGCAAGAGTCTAATGTTTCTTCCGAGATAAACTCTGATTTAGTTGTCAGACTGTGCTTTTCCGTAACTATAACAACCCAGGAGGAAGGACATTATAAACCATTCATTATCTGTAAGGCATGCGTTTACAAGAAGTCTGTGAAAAATGAACTAAAGGTCCAGACGATTTGGGCGGATGACAGTTCTTCCGGATGTTGTGCGAAGTGGCATTCCTTCAAAGACGACGTTTGCTGGGCTTTCATCATCATCAGAGTCGAGGTCGCTGTCCTCTTCACCGCCTTCTTTGTCTGGCAAAAGGTCTTCCACGTCATTTTGGTATCGAAGAAATGTCTCGTATGATACCTCCGTCAATTTCACAAAATCGTACCCTTTTTCAAAATGCTCTTCCCCCACTTTACTGACGATAGCATCTCGGTGGATTCGCACGCTTTCATTCAAAGTAAACAGCAGACAGTCTTCAAATGAAGAAACAAAGAACTCAATATCACAAAAAGAATTCTCTTCCTTGTCGGTGACATCAGCTACGACAATTCCAACAAAAAAGGGTCCCCTGTTCGGGTATCCACGTATGTGGTCGCGCTTGACGACCACAACACTGTTGGCCTCAAATAAAATGGCTCCTCTGACAGCTTCCTGCTCAACCTCTGTGACCACTGTTTCTCTAGCTGTGAGGTCCGTCGTCTGTGGTGGAAAAATCTAATGGTCTTGGAGGCTGATCTGGTGTTGTGTATGCGAACAATGGAAGTGTACCTACATTGTCCTTGGTACTTTGATTTCGAACGGGCAGTTGACGGACCGGTTTACCAAAGCTGTCCCTCCAGTCTCTCATCAACCTCTGGTCATCTTTTGCCATTTCTACTGACGATGGAACAGACAAAGAAGGCAGGTCTCGAAACGGGAGTTTCATCTCATCTGGTACTTCATAATAAGAGTGTGGGGAAGTGTAGTAGACAAAGCCAATGTCAGTGAGTTGTTTCAATGACTCGCGAATGGTGGGCGCAAATAGATATGCAAACTCCAAGGCACTTGGCATGTCATTTCTGGAGCGCATTTGGCTGAAAAAGTTCTCCACAACAAGTGTCAAAGTGGCGACCAGTTTGAGAAAGCTGTTGAACCCTGGGTTGACGTCTTTCAGAAAATCTCTCAATGAACATAATGACTCGCTTTCTCGCTTTTTCTTTCCCTTTTTGTGTTTTTTGTGTTTTCCCATGCCGTTGATGCCGTCACCGGCACTCCGACGACTCGCTAATGACTCTGATAGTGATGTATTTCAATAACTCGCTTACTTTTTGGAACACCGAGATGAACGCGATCGATAAAGAAAAAAAATCTCTCTAACAGATTGATGGAGCGCGCACGTGGGTCATGGAAGGAGGAGAACATGACACGCAAAGCGGCAAAGTCCTCAAAGGGAGTGATGCACTGAACACGTCAATCAAATGAAATGAACAATCAAAACAGCAGTAAAATGAGACGTATTTCTGTTTGCCTTTATTGCACCCTTATTAGCCATTATTGGCCATTATTGATCATTATTAAGTAATTACTACCGAATAGCGTACGCGCAAATGTTCTGCAGGACATTCACAATTCTGTCAATTCTCAAATTCGCTGTCGGTCTGTCTTGACATTGATGTCGCTTTCGCTAATTCGTTGCAATAGTCTGTCGGTCGTCGCCAGTTCGTGGCCCTCATGTCGCCAGTTGAAGGCCATGCCGCTTGTCGGAATTTACCCCAAACAGGGCCTCAGCTGTCATTTTCCTTCTCCAGCCCAAAAATAACTGGCAACTGAATGAGCCAGAGCACATTCTTTAAAGCCGCAGGAAACCAGAGGCGATAGGAATATGTTTTTTTCCAGCCAGCATCGGCATTCAAAATGAAAAACCACAGCCAGAAAAGCGTTTCGGCAAAGTTCCCAGCAAGAGTTTCTCATCCTTTATTTAGTTACCAGCCAGCAAATTCTTAGCCTGAGGAGCGGATCCGTTGGGTACTCCTGTTATTCTAATTCTAATTGTGTAATCTACAAAAGGTGTAACCCATCACATTAGATCACAGGGTCCAGGGGAGATATGTTTGTCGTTAGAACATCAAAACCCTTCGAAAACCTCTGAAAAAATGCGTTATTTTGATCGCGTTACAGTTTCGTTGTACATTCTATAGACCGCAAACCAAGAGACTGAGTGGCCCGAGGGGCGACGGCCTTCGGTCACCCTTCGGACGACGTGTCGTGCACCAGCGAGGATATGGCTTGCGGTTATTGATTCTGGGTCAGATAAGAAGCAAAGAAATCGTTTACAGTATATTTATAAAGATCCCGTTGGGCTAATTAATTGTGCTAAGCGACCGGTATAGACATTTTTCAAGGCGAGACTTAAAATAAGTAATTCATTTATTCACACGAAACTCCCCTGGACCCTGTGATTAGATGGGCAAATGTACATGAGCTAGTATTAGAATGAGACAACAGGACGCTGTGGGAGCATATATTTACGCGTCGATGTACTTCGCGTGTGTGAAGTTTTTTATGTGTATTGGGGATGTGTGAGTAGTGCAGTAGCGTTATATATTTTAGGGGTTGGTTGAGATGTGTGAAGTTGAAGGCATGGAGTTATATTAGACGTAGATTGGTAAGATAATGGCTGTAGTTTGTTAATCAGTGAAACTGGTTTCTCGTAGAATTTAATATGAAGTAACAAAAAATAATTTTTTTGGAAGGTAAAAGTGATTGTAGGTGTTGCAGTGAGGTAGTTGTGGGAGTGCTAATTTGGTTATGAGGAATAGTGTAGTTCAGTCTGTTGATATAAAGTGGTGGTTGTGAAAGATCTCATCAATAGTCGAAAACATACTTATTTGAAACGTTTTTAGGCTTTCTGTTTAGGATTGTTTTTCGGTTATTTTTCATAATATTTGTATGGAGAGAACGTTGATAAGGGAAAGTTCATTTAATATAGAGAAGGGGCTATGAAGATATTGAGGCGCGGGGAAGAGAGGGGGGTCTGAAATTTTGTGTATGTGTTCTGGGGCCTTTGAAAAATCGGTGAGGTCAAGGGGGAGGGCGTACAATCTGGCAATAGAACTAAGGGCCTACTAACATGAGCCGGGCTGGCTCGCTTTGCACAGATCTCGGCACCTTAGTTAAACGCACCAAAAACCAACTTTCCGATTATATGACAACCGAGCCAACCCGGTTAGCTAGGATCCCAGTATTGTGATGCCGGGATCCCAGGCGGAAATTTTCGAAGTAATCTAGCCTGCGTAGCTGGCGGTATTGTGTGTTAGTAAAATGCAACTAGTGGTCTATTATCAATGCGGCGTTCTTACTGGTTAAGCTACTACTAGGCTATAATTATGTTATAGCCCACTAGTAGCGAAAAGCGCCGGCTTTGAAAACCAAAGCAGTGGCGGCTGAATCGCGTTTTGCTAGCTAAAGTTGTTTTGTCTCGATATTTTTGACAAACTAGTTGGATTTTACTAAAACAATTATTTCTCTCGCCCCCATTGCCTCTGAGTCAATAGCCCATTCGGCCTTTTGCCCCATGGACTATTGACTCTCAAGTAGTTGAGTGAGATTTGGCGGCGAAGCCGTCACGAGCGGTGTAAGCCGCGAGAAATAGAAATACCACCTGCCAGAGAACCAGGATTTTTCGAATGCCGCCTACTTTTATCACCTCAATTTAGCGGACCTCTTAAGCAATAGATATTCATTTCAAAGAATTCAAAAGGTCACGGTTTGTAATTTGTGATAGGTGGATTTCGATCCTTTTTTATTTCAAGGTTCCTTACTTGTGAGCGTCCTGTCTCGGGCAATTATCGACTTGTCTGCTGCAGCATTTTGGCATGAGGTAAAAGTCGTGTAGGCATACCACCCCCTTTTATTGCTATGATTTGTTTACGGGTAGGCCCCGTTTTACCTTATGAAAATCAACACAGGCACTAATAAGAACCAAGCACAAAGTAGAAAGTTCAACATTGCGCACCTAACAAGGAACGTATCCACTGCAGTTTTTAGAGGGAGTGTACGGAAACTCTGTGCGCACTTATTTGCAAGAGTCCTCGAACTCTTCCATAAAACAAAGTGCTTAAATTTTCACGAAATGCTATCCAAGAAAACACACCTCTAGCTTGAAGCACAAGAGGATCGAAATACACACTCTGTAATTGGTTACGTCCAGAGACCAACAGGAAAACAAGAATTTCGATCCGCCACGTGGGTATTTATGTTCAAGTTCAAAGCTCAATAGACAGAACGGCTGTACTGTACCGTTCTCGCCACAACAAAGTACAACTAAAGTTGCTCTTGCAAAAGCAACTAAGCACAAAGCCAACCCGGCAACTGATGAGGTTCGTGTGGAGAACCGAAACCATGGTCTTGCCTGATCACAAACTGTGGCAATAACAAAACAGTTTAAAGACTGTTAAGCTTATTCAAAGCTATTACCAAGGGAGGAACTACGCGCTCCAGTCAAAAGACTCGCACTATCTTTAGAAAAACACTAAGCTGGAGTTTACTGAGTCACAATTCAATTCTCCATAGTAAGTTTATGTAGCTTCAGTTTAAGCTGCAGTTCACTCTTATAATTTTGGATCTGTAAGTCACTATCCGTGATAATTTAGAAAACTGACGAGCTGGGCCCAGCGTGATACAGCATTGCAGAAAAACATTACACTCACGGACTAAAGAAAATCGCTTAATTATTCAGATCCAGAGGGCACTTTGGAGAAAATTGGAACCCTTATTCAGCCGTAATAAAAAAGCTTTACGCTTCAAAAGAGGTCAAAGAAAATGCGCTTGCATCAGACGGCAAATCCTGCCGACCAGAAAACAATAACTACAGTAAATTGATATGTATGTCATGAGCTCTCAGTGTGAAACATGCGGCTAAAATCACATTTGCTCAGTATAAATGGGACATTTTTTTCTTTAAATTTTCTTAGAATAAGATTGTAATGGGAAAAAAGATAATTGTGCCGTCTTTNTTTTTTTTTTCTCTTGCTGGGCATTTAGTAGGCTTCATTTTGGTGGGAAGAGTTTTTAGGAAAGCTTTTAGGATCTTAGGATTAGGTGAAAGGAAAGGTAGGTGGGTAATGGAACAAGATTTTCATGGAGATTTTCAGGTCCTTGTCACGTGGTTTTTTGCTTCTTTCTCCGGTGTCCTTGACTGAATTGTGGTCATTCTGGTATGGTTTGAAAGATCTCTTCACTCTGCACAAGTTACCGAAGAAAGTTGTCCTTGACCGTTAAAACTGATGACGTCACAAAGGGTAGAAAGGACCTGGATCCGCACGGGCGGTTACGGGCGGTTCAGGGGCGAATGGGTTAAAGAAACCTAAGGAATTT
Source organism: Porites evermanni (assembly GCA_942486025.1). Taxonomy (NCBI): domain Eukaryota; kingdom Metazoa; phylum Cnidaria; class Anthozoa; order Scleractinia; family Poritidae; genus Porites; species Porites evermanni. Next base: position 54,409 of record CALNXI010000874.1, on the reverse strand, counting down.
GATGTACGTATTTCCTCAGGAAGATTGTTCCATAGAAGAGGGCCACTGTAACTGAAGCTACGCTTCAGGTAATCAGTTCTTGGTCTTGGGAGCATTAATTATTCCTTCGCGTTGCGAAAATAGTAATTCGGTGTTCTTGGGGTAAACAAATTACAGAGATAAGCTGGGGCGAGATTATTAATGCACTTGTACATTAAATTACAGGGGCACCCAACGAGGATATAGTTCAAAACCACCTAACATAGCATTGTTGAACGTATTTTAGTATTCAAACGGTAGATATAGGCATATTTTTTTTTTACTTTTCATCTGTTCGGATTTCCTAGCTGAAAGTCTAGTGATCCGAAAATTATAGGGATAAAAACTTACCGTCTCGAAAATTTCAGTCAGGAAAAGGCTCCCGAAAATTCTAGGTGGCCTTTTTTAGGGTCAAAATCCGTTGAAAATGGGTAATTATACCATTTTGTAGATCTTCGAAAATCCTAGGAGAGGCAGGCAAGCAAGAAATTTTACAACAAATGCTTCGAAAATTCTAGATCTCAAATCGTCTTCCGAACAGATATTTTCCCGAAAATTGCCGTTGGGTGCCCCTGAAATCTGCAAATGAAATTATGCGTCATTCAATGTTACCCTTAATTATCTCATGCACGATACGGAATTTAACCTTTAAACATTAACGGGAAATGCACCCTTGTATGACTATGTCACATTTGCAGACTGCATACCCATAGTTTTCTTGGACATTTGTTCTACTCTGGTTTCCTTGGGGTTAATTCCATTATGATTTAGCTTTGTATGTAGTCTGAATATGCCAGACGTCGTTATAGACTGCCTATTTTTTTTTTAAAAAAAAACGTGCTGGTCGTCTCTGCACACTCTCAATGTCCTTTATGTCTTTGAATGTCAGGTTCCATGTAGTGTCCCTCGCAGCCGTTTTTTGGATGTTCCGCAACGCTTCCCCAACAACGCTCCCCCTCTTTTGGGGGAGCGTTGCGTGACATCCAAAAAACGGCTGCGAGGGAGACTAGACTAGGTTCCATGCGCAACATCAATGTTCAAGCTGTGGTTTAACTAGAGCAAGATAGGCTGGCTCTTCTACGTTTTCTGGGCACTTATTTAGGTTTTCTTCTTTTGTAGCAAACAAATCTTTGGGTTTTACCTATAATTCCAGCAATATGGACACTTCAGTTTAGGTCACTGCATAGCTCAACTTAGTGATCAATAGCTTCCAAGGGTGCTCTGTGAATGGTGTACTGGCCGAGAGATTTCGAGCACGAGACTCTTTAGATGGTGCACTTCTTTGCATTTAACGACATTTGCCACGTGTCCGCCTGTGTACAAGCGTGTTTAATAACAGCTTCAGTACTTCACACGGTTTTCTTTTTCGCCTGCGAGCAAAAAGATTTTTCGTAAAAAGTAGACACGCGAGAGGAGACGCGAAAGCGGGGGGCGGGGAAGAGAAAGGAGCCTAAATTTGGTGCTAGTCTTTCGAAGCTTGTATCCAATTTCAGTAAAATGAAAATGGTCAGAGATATCCTTCGGATTTAGTTGTTGCGAGTGCAGTGGGAGAAAGTAACGTCTCTCTAATCTGAGTGTTTTAGATTTGCGGTTCACCTTCTTTACTCTTAATTTCCTGTCTGAAGAAAGCCTTTTTGGCTCGCTTTATTTTATCGTAGACGTCGTTTTTTACTGATCTTCTGTTATTTTCCCAGTCCGCAGCGGTATTCTTTAATCTATCACGGTAATACAGTGGCACGTCGATTTACGAAGTGCCAAGGGACTATGGAAATTTGTTCGTTAAATCGAGGGTTCGTTTTATCAAACACCTCCATTTAACGAATTTTCGGGAAAACTACAAAAATGTTCGTTATATCGAGGTATAGTTTATAATTAATCTGCAAAACCGAGCATTTCTGGGTCTGAAAAATTACTGTAATAATATTTCAGTACAGAGCTTTATATCATGATACATAGCTACGGCACTAGAACTCAAGAACAGGCAAACAAAACTGGTTAAAACTACTGTATACAAAAATGTTATCCTTGTTACTCTGTTTGGCATTCATCTTTTATCACATGCTGACATTTACTCGTTAATATATCGAGGTAAATTTTACGTTTGCGCTTGTGGATTTTGTTCGTTATAACGAGGTTTCGTTAAATCGAGGTTCATTAAATAGAGGTTCTGTTCTATACATTTTCCTGTAATTTGGCCGGATTGAAGAAAATCGTTCGGTCCGTTCGTTATACCGAGGACTTCGTTAATGATGTAGAGGTTCATTAAATCGAGGTTCCACTGTACATCATTTTTTTTATTCCAGGGTTACTGCGCTTTTCACAAACATGCGAATTCTGAAGTTCAAAAGCCAACTGACGATTGCGTTTTTCGCTGCCGTCAATCATCTTAACGGACCTCTTAGGAAACAATGAAAAAGGGAAATCGAAAATTTTCGGGATTCGCCGAAAATATGATGGAGAGACGCATCAGAAAATTCTTACCTTCTTAAAGGGTTAAATTACATCATAAATTTTCGGGAAAATAATATGGATGCCCTATTACTGCGCTTTTCACAAAAATGCGAATTCTGAAGTTCAAAAGCCAACTGACGATTGCGTTTTTCGCTGCCGTCAATCATCTTAACGGACCTCTTAGGAAACAATACTTTACTTTAACGGGTTCAAAAGGTCAAGGTTTGTAATTTGTGATTGGTGGATTTCGATCCGTTTTGTGTGTTTCTATGTTTCAAGGTTCGTTTCTTGTGATCGTAATTATGATTGACGGCAGCGAAAAACGCAATTGTGAAGGCGGCCTTTGAACTTTAGAGTTCGCATGTTTGTGAAAAGCGCAGTAATCCGAGATGAAAAGGTTTGTTGCGCGCGCACTCTTAAAGTCTAAGGGTCGGTTATTTAAACGAAGTCTAACTTAGACTGTGGTTTAAGAAATCTTTGGACCTCCATCTCCCTTCTTTAGTGGGTCAATTTAAGAAGATAGATGCTTTTTTAGTCTACACTATATGCTTCAATGAAACTGTCCACGACAAATGGTGTTTAGATAAAAGCGTTGGGCAAACTGAAAATGACTTAGAACAGGAGCTGCTTAGCGCGCGGTTTTGTTCAACACTGGTTTAACTCCGTTGAAATAACAGGCCCTAAGAGTGCGTGTTTATCCAGTAGATAGTCAACTGGCTTTACAAAATTAGCCTCAAGAAGATTTTAAGTTCGCTAATAGTCTTTGAAGGTTTAATGTCGTATTTAAAAGTTAAAGTCGATCTTACTCTTTATTCTTTCAGCTTCAGGATCTTGCTGTCAGTCCAGGAATACAAAATCCAAGCTTAAACACAGCGGAGTGTGTCACTGAGGGGCATGAACCTAACCTGGCAGACACAGAACGTGAATTATATATAATAGCAACAATGTTGCTCTCTTTTAGTTTCGCTGTCTTTCTTGGCCCTTGGTTGGCCATTTATACTCTCGCATTTTTAGACAAAGTTAAACCTAAGGACTCATGTATAGCCATGTATAGAGCTCTAGTGGTGGTTTTATCACTCATGTTAATAGGAGAGCTTGGATTATTTGTTATATCCATAGTGTTTTTATGCAGAAGTGATGCTCCAGTTCTTCTTAAAAGGCTTATGATATCATTTCTCATAATAACGTTTCTTAAAGGGCCGATTGTGGGATGTATTTGGTTTATAAAAAATGAACTAAACCTGAATGAATGGAAGTCCAAGGATCAGTTATTTAAACTGAAGAAAATATCGCCAATTGTTAGTATCTTTTTGTGGGCTTACCTGACCTTGTATCATTTTTGCTGGATGGTAACTGGAATTATGGTGCATGCATTGTGGAGTGTCACTGTTCTTCTTTTTGTTGGTGTTATCATTACTGCCCTATTCTTTGCATTGCAGTTTTTCTTTAAATTTTGTTACGATTCTAAGAATCAACTTAGAAATTTCTTTATTATCTTGTACTGTTTAACTTTATTTTTCCCGTTCGTATTCCTTATTTTTCTAGTGATTGCAGCAGGGCAAAGAGTTTTTGTAAGCAATACTATCGATGACGTGGTAAAAACGATTATTTTAACGGTTACTATTGCATTTATGAAAAGGATACTTTTTACAACCGAGGACACGCCTGAGAATCCAATTTCCGAGAGCAACTCACAAAGCAACTCCAATGACAAAAAGAATGAGGAGGAGATGGAAAATAAAGGAGACATGCCTGCGAAAACCGGGGGAAAAGAAGAGGAAAAGAGAAATGGACAAAATGAAGGAGGTGAAGGAGAGTCATTTCTTCTACTAACACGAGCTGAGGCAAAGAAACAAGCAGAAATGATTAAACCTATTAATCACGACGGTGTTCGCTGATGACTGTGGAAATTACTCTCCAAAAGAACCTTTCAAGATTCAACCAGAGTGGTCAAACCACCTTGAGTAACCATTTGAGTGTACTTGCCATTTCAAATTGATGAAATATTTTAGCAAGGATTTGGTATTTTTCAAATACAGCTGTGTGCAACTACTTAGTATGTAGAAAGTGGACCCTGTATTAAGTGGACACCCACGGACCCCCCCCCCCCTCCCCTAGCAGGGGCGTGCAATGGATGAAGTTGGAGGGAGGGGTGGACAGTCCTAATTTTATGAAACTACTTTGGTTTTCGGGTCAACTTTTCCTACCGTTCAGTGTAATGCTAACCTCCCGGATGTTTTACATCTTGGACCCGTAAAATTCTATCAACTAAGAAATCGACAACCAAAGGACCCCAAATAAAAACGGAGAGGTGACAGTCAAGACCTCTCTCGGAGAGTCCATGCGTGAGAACGATCTTCATAACTTTTACGAGTTCTGGTCATTAAGATGTCTCCTTCTTGAACATGATTCCTACCACGTTAATCATGTTGAAAAGTCGTTGGGCTTCTTTTCGGAATGAAGGCATATCTAAAAATTTAGAGCGGCATAAGTTTGCGTTTATAATCAGGAGCACGCTTGCCGGCAGTCTTTTAAGCCGTTGACAGAGGGTCAGCATTTGTTGATCAAGAAATGTTTTAGCTCGTGGTTAACCCCGGTGCTTAATAAGCTAAATTAGGGTGGCAGAGCACTGTAACTTTCACATTGTTATGGAATACTAGTTTAAATTATTTGAAGTGCACAACCCTCTTTACCGGACTCGCTCGGCTTATCTCTTGTTTTCTCATAAAATTTGCGTTATATTTTGATTTGTTTATATGATAAGGTGGGCCGGAGTGCTTGCCGAGATCTCCGCTCGAGCAAGGTTTCTTGGTCCGGCTCACATTGTTGGAAAATTCACACGGAAAGGTATCATTCGTTTGCAAGTCACTTTGAAAGTAAAGTTTTGTTTGGACGAATGAGCTTCAGCCCCCACTTTCCCCCTCTACCAGTTCCGAAAAATTTTTCCCGTAAGTCGCTGCTCGCTAATGTCACTGCTCAAGATACAGGTTCGCTTAACCGAAAAGACTGGATGGAAACTAAGTTGAGGGGGGTCCTCTTAATACGGGTTTCACTGTTATCCTTGGTCATAGATTGCACCACCCTAGCCTTTAACTTCTGCTAGTTTTATAAATTAAGATATTGAAATGCGTTTTAATTCACAGTACTATTTGAGCCAAGAACCAATGTAGTAAGAGTAAAAAGCTTTGGTTGCATCTTTTCTACCTGAAAATACTTTCCTGGATGGTTGTGCACTTGTACGTGCACGTAGAGTTTGTTTTATATTAGACTTTGCTCGCCCCTTCTATTATTAGGTAATGTTAGGTTAACTAGTTAGGTATCTTAACTTTACGAGAGTATTTTTTGTAAGAAGTTTTATAACACGCTTTCAATATTTCCAGGGAAACCAGTTTGTAATCAGTCAAAGCCAAAATGGCAACCAAGCGTACTAGAAGTATACTGTATTTAATTACACAGTTGTAAATGATGCTGTTATTAAAAATAGTAGTGCTGGACAGCTACAGATGAATTTTGTGTACCACGCGTGAGGTCAAGATGGCTCGATATTGGCCAAGTTCTTTATCTCGTCTCAGTCCATAAAAACAAAAAACAGAACGAGGCCAATATTCAGCCATCTTTGATCAAACAAGCCTTTTCAAGAAAGGATTTAGTATTATTATGACCAAAACGTGGACTTTTTCTTGCGGGACCAACGCGGGAAACCCCGAGCAGGCAGGATCTTGCCTCGGAAAGCAGATCAGAACGCAGGATTCGCTTCATCTTATTCAGCCATATGATGAAGAAAAATATTTTATAGCAAGCTGACAGCGCTCCACTTTACGAACAGAGTCTCTCTATCTTTGCCTTGATAAAAAGGTAAAATAAACTGCAAAAAGGTCAGTGTTTTTTCCATATCGGCACAAGCCGCCGGCTGAGATTTTTGCAAAAGTGCACAGTCCTCGCCGTTTCACTTACCGTTTTTACCCTCGCTCTTGGCATATACACAAGGCTGTTTTCCAGTCTGGAAGTGAAAAATAGGCTCTGTTATGATAGAGCAAATACTTTAAGCCACCACAGCCCCAGCTTTTGGTTTAGTGAGGCCGTTTTCTTTTTCTCGTAAAGCTGTTTTTTGTTTCTTTCTTTCTTTTTGTTTTTTCTTATTGCGAGCAATACTCGTTGGTCACATTTGCATTTGCGGTATTAAGGGGCAAAAAGCTGGCCTCAAGAAATACTAGTAATTCATAACTATTTTCTGATCCGTGTCATTGACACGTATGTACATCTTTTCTTTAAGTGCACAGACATGAAGCTGACATTTTTACGGAAAAACGGTGAGAATTTTGCTGTTAAATGGAACTGAAACATGTTTTGGTGAAACCATTCACATCCTAAACTCATCGCTTGAGCGCTGGAAATTCGTTCTTCCTTGAGTGAAACGAAGCTCTATTGTTTCAGATAGGGCTAGGGTCCCTTGGTTTTGTTGTTTGTTTATTCTAGTATTGTTTTCTCACTCAATCCTGGGGTAAATGTAATAAAACTTAGATTTACCCAATCCCCTCATGATGTTGTCACCTTAAATTGTTGCTAAAACCACAGGGCGCCCAAGCGCGAAATGTGAGCATGGGGAAAAACCTATCTTTCTGTAAACGAAAATGAAAGGATTTCGCTAAAAAACTGCTTAAGGAGTAGTCATTAACTATTGGAGGGGGGGCTGGTAAATTTTGGGGGAGGGCTGCGACTTTTTGGGCGCCCATTTGGAGGGGGCTAAAATTTTCTGAGCCCGCATTTAGGGTTACAATTTTCTACTATTAAATGGGTTTTGCGCTACTGAAATATTAAGCACTGCTTGAAATACGATGGCCGCGCAAGTAATATTAACAGAATTGCATACTCAATGCTGAATCGCACGGTTAAAAAGCACTCTGATTGCCTGGAGATGAAGCGGTGACCACGTGGAATAGCTTGCAATTTGCTTGACTTTGAAATGGCTTTGAAAACAGCGCAAGGGAATTATGAATAACGAGACTGAGAACTGAAAGCTCAACAAAATAGACGTATGAATTAATTGTGTTCGATCCAGGGAATGCAGGATACGTCGTTTCCGAGAGTCCAATTTTCGATTTTTTTTCCGGGGGAGCATGCCCCCGAACCTCGTTATATAATTCGTGCTTCCTCGAGCTTCCTCGCGAGTTAGTCGAGAGAGTTGGGACGAGAGCAAAAAAAAGAAGGCATGACGGGGGAGGGGGAGGGGGAGGGGAAAGAAGGAAACGCTTGCCCGCAAACCCCACGATTTTGAAAAACTGCGTTCGCCCACGAAAGCAGCTTCTGATTGGTGTGGTGCTGGTAGTGTTGATTACTTAGAACTCGCCATCAATCAAACCAGGTATGCTTTGTTTACGTGCGTCACAGATCTGGTCTCATCTGATTTATGATCGCAGATTACAAATACTTCGGACTGATATTTACGCTTGCTACGCAGGCTAGCATCTTTGTTTCAATTACGTTTCATGCTACACACGTTGATGCATAAAGTCCATGAGCATTCAATTTTTTCATTTCCACCGGTCCTTATTCGAAAATAGTAATTTTCAACCACCACTTTCAATTTTTTTACGAGAATAGCAACTTTTTCAGTGATAAAAGCGTGATTGTGGGATTTTCAGAAGTGCTTTATCCGGGGTAAGGGATAGGGGTCCTTCAATATATGGGCTACATAGGAATGTGCCGCTGTAAACGGTGGAATTTCAAACAGGTTGGTCTGGGGAAGGTAGAGAAATTGGGGAATTCTAGTCTACAATAGGGTGACATTAGATTTTTTTAGATTCTAATACGAGGACGACTGGTTTTCTCAATCCTGAGCAGTACTCGCGCGTGAACCAGCGTTATTTTGGCGGAAAAACGCGATAGTCGTCCTCATTCTACTACGACTACTACGAGTTTTAACGAGAATCGTAGAGGCGAAAACGAGTTATCAAATGTTAGAAGTTTTATCATTTTGGGATCGGGAGAGGGCTTTAACTCTATCAGTAAAGATACAATTGATGAAAAAAAGTACAATGAAGCTTTCCGGGATGTCTACTTTACGAGAGTACGCGAAGAAAGTCAACTTTCGTACTTGTAGTTGTTCTTATTCTCGAATCTAAAGGTCTAAATTTAGGATTGTAAAATCTTCCATCCCAAGCACCCTCTCTGGTTATCAGGGGCACCCAACGACGGTTTCCTCCTTAATACATTGGAATCGTTTTTTAGGCTATCCAGAAAACTTTAAGATCCCCAGAAATGCATTCTAAGGGGCGCTATAAAATTTGTACCTGCTCGGTCCAGTCATCCTAGGGAAACTTGAATCTTTTCGAAATTAAAAGGGCTTCAGTATTGTTTTGCAGAAAATTTTAGAAGCAATTTAACATATTACGAAAGTGAGAATTTTTCTGATTCCTCTCTCCATCACATTTTTGAATCCGAAAATTTTAGGTTTCCTTTTTGTACGAAAAATAACCTAGCCTGGGCAGTGAAATGTAAAGAATTAAACTTCAGAAAATCGTAGGAAAATAATTAGATAAGTTTCGAAAATTGTACATGAATGGAACAGTCATCCAGAAATTTTTAACCGTCCTCAAGCAAGAGAGAATTCTAGGCAGCATTTGCTTCTCCAAACAGATATTTTACAGAAAACAGTCGTTGGGTGCCCCTGACGTATCGCGCACCGTTTGTCATAACGAAGGCTATGTTCACACTGTACCGGAAAGCATTTCGTGCCGACACGAAAAGCTAGACACAAAAAGCCTTCCGGTTTTCCTTAAGCGCTTTGTTATGCACACGGAAGAGAGCGTGAAACGCGAGTGACACGCGAGTGACGGGTGATCTAAATCTTAATATGGCTTTGTCCGCAACATCCACGAGAGACATCCCGCCAACTCTGAAACACTTAAAATATACAAGATGAAATTAAAAGCTAAAACTACAAATAAAAACTTATATAAACTGCTAGTAAAAGATAACCTAGAGGAGTTTACTTTAAAAAAAATAGAGAGAGATTGACTGATAACAGTTTCTTCCGGCAGTTTCCTTGATGAAGAACAAGGGACCATGGGAAGGAGAAAATGATAGGCGACCGCCCGTTTTCTCCTTCCCACCTTCCTTTTCGCGCAAATTTTTTCATCGAGAGACAGAGAGACGTCTGGGTAGGAGGCAGCTTCCGGTATAGTATGAACAGCACCGGCACGGAACTGGAATAAGTCGTACATACACATCAAACATCGTCCTGCAGCAGTTGGCCAAGAGGGTTTGGTTCTATAAATCCCAGTCCTCACTCCTAGATATAAGCGAGCTTAAACAACAATGACGGTGACGGCTACGAAAACGTCACTTAAAAAGTGAATTCACGCTGCTTCAAACTTTATCGCGCTTATTTTTTTTGGAGTTGAATTCTAAAGGTCTGTATCAAAGTTCAGGAAAAGAAAAAGAAAGTTGTTGTCTTGTGTTCCCGTCCTCGACAAAACGTGAAATTAGGCACTTTCACGACGTAGTCGTGCAACGACGGCAAGGAAATGTACAAAAAACCGTGATACACGTGCAAAGTTGTTAATCTAAGCCTATTGCTTTTTTGCCGTTCCCGTTGCCGTCGTCGTTGCTTAAGCTCGCTATTTACGTCCGCCTAGGTAGGTTCCAGTCCTCTTTCCTACTTATTCACTTCCGCTACGGTCCGAATACCTGTTCACTCTCAACCAAAGTATTGCACAGAAAGGCCTATCCGATATGTGACGCTCCACTTTCGGGATCGGCACGGCGCAGCTTCATTCCGTTACAGAAATCGCACCAAAATCACCGTTCATACGCGTGAACAGAAGCCCTATCCGGTGTGATTTTCGTGCCCGTGTAAAATCGATCGGGTACAGTGTGTGAGATTTTTACTTTTAGATGGAAGATATTACAAAACACTAAATGAGTGGTCAGAAAAGAAAAACTAAGTTGCCTAAGTTTGTTCTACAAGCCCACTTAAGGCTTCAGGGCAAAGCCTTGTAAAACAACAAAACAAAACCGCTGACTGTTTCCTTGGGGCCAGTCATTAAGAGCTTACCTAACATTTATTCAATAAATTTATCAGTTAGTACGGTCAGTCAGTCCGTCTGGGATAGGGTAGGGATTTTTGGTGCCTACAATGTATAGTGTAGAATAGGGTAAAATTTGAGTTAAGCGTGGGTGGTCTGGCTTCATGTCCCTTAAGGCAATTTCCCAAAGGACAGCACAATCCGTTCAAGACACCCTTAATTTGAGCTTCAGGTACCTTTAACTTAAAGGGGATAGGTCTTGGTACTTTACTTTGTAGTAGAAGACTAGGCCAATGGCTTACTGTCCGTGGCCAAGGACATATTCGGTTAAGGTTAGATAAAGATCTTTGACACAGCTGCTGCATTGCAGCCTGTTGCTGGTCGAGTTGTTCCTATTTTGCTTCTAGGAGTGCAGACACACCCCAGCATCTTTCAAACAACTCGGTCCTGGTCTTTCTCAGGACAAGTCTCTTTTACTTGCCAGTGTCTGCTTCCAGTTTCTCCAAAGAGTAGCACAAGGTTGTTTTGATATGCAGAGAATGACTAAAGAAAAACTCGAGTGGACCCTCCAGCATTAACCAAAGTGTAAAACTAACTTTGTTCCAGCTGGCCAGTTGAGTTTTGTTCAAAATACTCACGCAGATCTCTTACTATGTCATTCCTGTCTATTTTTGCAAGAGCACTGCAGAGCTGACCAACTGTTAGATTGACCTTATTACCAAAGATCCACTCGAACAGTAAGTCGGTTGGACTCCTTTTCTTCCCTGGTTCACAGTCCTTGTACACATCTTCAGGGATTCCCAGTGCAGGGGACTTGCAGAGGTGCCTCCAGTTCTTTATTGCTCTGTTAGGGTTGTTCAGGCTTATGCAAATGCTTCTCATGGTGTCTGACTCTAAGTCAATGACGCTTTTCATCAGTTTATCTCTGTTACTTGCCCCTGTTGTTTTAAAAATAATAACAATTATAGAGCGTTTTCACTCACGTGATCAGCATCTATGCAAATTTATTAGAACAAAAGAAAGCATTTACATGAGAAAGGAGTTCAACTCCCACATGATTGGTTTGGGACACCAATATGGCCGCCGTGACATCATGTGAAAATGCTCCATAACACTTATGCTTCAGTTCCCTGAGTACATAATGCTTCACAGAGAGTAAAAGTACATGTCTTGTCTTCTCAGAAATTTGAGTGAGAAATGAAAGAACCAGAGTCATGCAGTGTAAAACGCTAGAATTCACCCAAGAAAAAAATGCTCTTTTTGCAGTATACAGGAAATAATTTATTCACCCATGAAAACATGGTGGTATACACTGTAATCCATGTCTCTAAAATATATCCAATCAATTATTAAAGTTGTCTTACTCATAATCTTACATTATTATTTTTATATTAAGAACCTTGTCCCTTTTGGGTCACATACATATTATATGAAAATATTATTTTTATATGTAATCAGTTATTTTAAGGACATACTTAGAATGTATTGAAGCTCAAAGCAGCTTAAAATTTAAAAAATTAAGTCCTTTCTCAGCCTCAACTCAAAATCAGTCTTGACAGCACTGAACTTTCTTTCAAGGTTATTTGCAACTCGTTCAGTCCAAGGAATAATCATGGTATAAAATGTCCAAGTTTTCAACTCACCAACAATAAAGGGATCCAGCTTCTTTAAAACATCATGTCGCTTTAACTCCTTTACTTGATCATAAAACTTCCCAATAGTCAAATCTGTTTTCCTCGAATACATATACTTCATTAGGACTTCAGTTGGACTAAAGGGACCATATTCAATTTCTTTCAGTGTTTCATTTGAAAGTTTAAATTGTTGACCAAGATGAAACCAGTTTCGAACCACAGTTGATTTCTGGTCTAACAGTGTGGTGATATTTTCAATAAGTTCACTATTTTCAAGACGAGCAACAAAGTCACTGAATTTTTCTGTAGAATCTGCAGCATCTGTTGAGTTAAAAAAGGAGATACATTTTTCATGAAAGGGACTGTTTGTATCCTAGAAAAAAGGATCAATAACTTACCTTACAAGGAAACAAATATTTTTTTCAAAATAATAGTCAATATTTTGTGAAGTAATTCTCAAGACATCATCACTAAAGAGAGCTTTGGGAATTTGTCCCACCCCATACTTACTTTTGGCTAGCTTTTCTAGTAATATCAACACATTTCAAAAAGAGTTTCCTACTTCCTGTTCAATCCATTCAATGGACCAGGGCTACTACCCTGTAATAAGCAGGGGCAATATTTTTGCACTTACGTATATATCTACTGCCTGGCATGTTAAAACATGTGGACAAGTAAAATTAAATCAGCCAGTTTCTAAAGATTTTAAGACTGAGGTTAGCATTTTGCTATTGCAACAGTTTGAGGTGATGTCATGGGTTACCCAGTGTGCAACTTTGTTCAACCTGCCAGGAGTCAACTGGTAGTACTAACATTACATTAAAGGAAAAGATGTAGTTTGCATTTAAGGTGACTCAACCCAGTTTTTTGGGGGGGGTACTATCCTACTTTGAAGCTCTCTGGTATCCCCACCTTTACGTTTATCATAAGTCTAACACATAGAATGGATAACATATAGATCAATCTACAATATAAGATAAAATTTTTGGCGATCGGAGTAAATGTCACGTGGTTATAATGCCACGCCCCTTAAAGGTCTGAGGCGAAAATCTGCTGTTGCCAGCATTTTTTCGTGAAAATCTCTCGGCTACACATAGTGCGCATTAGTGCCTTGCGCTGAACAGAGTTTCACCAAAATCGCAAAGACCCAATTCGAGAAATTCAGCGGTTTCCAAATTTAGGTCATAATTTATGCGAAAATGATAAGCAAACTTTACACGGATTATATCTAATAAACTATGAGATT
>CALNXI010000874.1:26321-40232 GCA_942486025.1 Porites evermanni | reverse complement strand
AATACAGAGATGAATCTCATAGTTTATTAGATATAATCCGTGTAAAGTTTGCTTATCATTTTCGCATAAATTATGACCTAAATTTGGAAACCGCTGAATTTCTCGAATTGGGTCTTTGCGATTTTGGTGAAACTCTGTTCAGCGCAAGGCACTAATGCGCACTATGTGTAGCCGAGAGATTTTCACGAAAAAATGCTGGCAACAGCAGATTTTCGCCTCAGACCTTTAAGGGGCGTGGCATTATAACCACGTGACATTTACTCCGATCGCCAAAAATTTTATCTTATATTGTAGATTGATCTATATATTATCCATTCTATGTGTTATACTTATGATAAACGTAAAGGTGGGGATACCAGAGAGCTTCAAAGTAGGATGGTACCCCCTAAAAAAAACTGGGTCGAGTCACCTTAAAAGACTCTTAAATTAGCATTTGGCTAAATAGTATAAGGTTAGAAAAAATAGTGAAAAAAAGGTAAGTAAACATACTTGGATAAGCATCTGTGATGATCTTTTTTACATCATTTCTCTTTATCCTGGTCAGTGCATCTATCAAATCCTTTACTGTTTTATCCTCAAATTCTGATGTCAGCACGTCAAACAGCATCATAGTGCGGCTGTTGTCTCCAACCATTTTACATTTAAGTCGAACTCTGAGAGGGGCATTTATTTCAACAGTACAGGCAAGGTGTTCCCAGTTTTTTATAACACGGAGAGAAGTGCGATCAAGCTTAATAGATAGCTTATCCTGAATAAATTTGTCTCCATTTATTTTTTCTGAAACTAATAAAAAAGAAAAAGCCTTTAATTTCAGCAGGCTGCTGGTACATTTAGTGGAAGAAAATTTTTAGGACCTTCTGACATAACATAACAATTAACATAACATAGTGTGAGGCACAGTGACCCAGAAGTAAGTGCTATAGACTCTGTATCAAGAGGTCCAGGAATCTGTTTCTTGAAAATTCCATAACTTTTTGGGCCCAAAATAAAATATTCAAATGAAAATCTAACGAAGACAAGCAAGGAAACCAGTGCATTTTGTTTTGTTAGCAGAGAGTTTTATCAAATTATCTGCAAATTATTTTATTAAGACCTTGATTTTGAATGCAAACAATGACAGCATTTCATGCCCATTAGTTATATCAGGGATTTCAAAAAACAAACCCCCGGTTGAGGTCCTGCTGAGGTCATTAACATACTGTGTTCTTGGGTAACAAGCTTTACTGCTCACAGTACCTCACTCCACCCAGGTGAATAGGCTAAATAGGTATCAGCAAATTTAATGCCGGGGATACCCTTGTGATGGACATGCATCCTATCCAGGAAGCAATCTAAATATAATTCCATATAATGATATTGCTTCGTGCTACAGCAAGATGGTTAACCTTCAGCCTAATAAGCCATTTGGCTCAAATGCATCTACTTAACTTTACCTCAACAATTAACAGAACCTTTGAAGTCAATAGAGAGGAGAAGTCGTTACTTCGCGTTGCCTTGGTAGCAAAATTTTGGTTGACAACAAACCAAAACATCACATAAAAAGTGAATTCACACTGTTTCAGACTTCATCGATCTTATTCAGTTTCATTTTGTTAACGAAATTCTCTGGGGTTGAATCTGAAAGTACTGTACCTGAATGTCGAAAAAGAAAAAGAAAAAGAAAATTTCTGTGCTGTGTTCACTAAATCCATAGAGCAAGTGCATGAAATTAGGAATTTCCATGTCAAAAGAAAAAAAGCATGATGCACGTGCAAAGTTGTTGTTTTGTTAATCTTTATTTTTTGCCGTTCTCGTTATTGTCACTGTCGTCCTTGCTTAAGCTTTTCATTGTTGTGATCCAAAATCTTTGCTACCACAACAATGTATTGTCACATTTCTCCTCTCTATAAGCTGTTTTTTTTTAACCCATTTGCCCCTGAACTGCCATAATCATGTGAGAGGATTCATGTCCCTTCTATCACTTGTGATGTCACAGGGTGCAAAAAGAAAATCATTCTTACAGCTTGCCATTCGGGCAAGCTGAAGCTAGCTTTTACTAGCCCACAACTAGCCCCAAAACCTTTTTGACTAGCAGAATTGATTTCACAGTTCTTTCTTATTCAAATTCCTCAAAAAAGATCACTTGCCCGTCGGGCAAGTTAAAAACAGAATTCACTAGCCTGATAGCAAAATCCACTAGCCCTGGGCTATCGGACACTACTTTCTTTGCACGCTGTGTCATCAGTTGTCGAGGACAACTCTGTCATCTAACTTGTGCAGGGTGAAGAGATTTTTCAAACCATACCAGAATGAGCACGATTCAGTCAAGGGAGTGGCACAAAAGGGTAAAAACCATGCAACTTTGACCCCAAAATTCCCATTAAAATCTTGTTCTACTACCCAACTACCTTTCTATCCATCTAATCCTAAGATCCTAAAAGTTTTCCCAAAAACGCTTTGGACCCAAATGAAGCCTCATGCATACCCATTAAGAGAAAAAATTGGTGCAAGAAAAGCAAAAGAAGAGGGGAGGAGAGAAAGTGAAAAGTGACAGTCAAGACTGCTTGTCACTTTTAAAACATCTAAAGTTTGCTTTTTGAGCATGACCAAACTTCAGAAATTGATGTTTTGCATTTCGAACAGAAAGCCACAAAGTGATCAACTTACAAACAGCAGTTTTGGCAGTTTTGGCTCATTAAAACCTGAGACAGTGACCCTAGCTTCAAAAGGCTATTAAGTGCAGAGTTTACAAATAAATAAATGAATAGTGCGAAATTTCCAGGAGCAAATGGCTTAAAATGTGCCAAATTTTGAACATTTTCAAATCCTGGTTCCTTAAGGAGATAGAATAATCTGGATTACTGGATCCCACAGCAAGATGGAAAATTACTCACCAAGAAAATTTTCATAGTTGATTGCTTCTTCTTGTTGAGGTGTTTCTTCACCAGCCATCACTGTGGGTTCTTGATCAGCAGTGGGCACTGGTTCCACTTGGGTTGGAAAGGCAGTTAAACTTTGCTGTTGTTCAGAATTTCTGTTCTCACTCCTCTCAGATGCTGCATCCTCACGGTCAATAGAGTTTTGTGAATCACCATCTGCAGCAGTGGAAGGAGATGATGCTGCAAGCTGAGCTGCTGTGGTGTCACTATTTACACCATTATTAGTTTCACCATCAGCAGCAGCAGCGGATGTAGCACCAGGAGGTGATCCCTGGTTAGTAGTCAGGGGTGGTCCATCAGCTGGCTGAACATCACCTGAAGCATTTTCCCCATTCACAGGATTTTCAGGCTCACCAGTAAGAGCAGACACGACAGCAGGAGGAGCAGCAGTTGATGCTTGTGTTGATGCTTGTGATGAGCTGCTGTTTACTAGTTTTGGAAAGTGAGCAGTAGGAGTACATGTGCTAGTGGTAGCAGTAGCAGCTGCATCCTTGGAGACTGTTACAACAGGTTGTTCTTGGATCCTAGGTAATGAGCTGCCATCTGTTTTTGAAGGAGCCATTTTATTGCTTATAGGCCTCACAGGATCAACCTTAGCTCCAGGGACACCAGGGCAATGCTCATTATTTAAAGAACTCCTGGTATATTCATGACCTTTTTCATTATGTTCATCAGATTTGGGTAGAACCTGGCCAGCTGTTGATGGGTATTGGGATTGCACAATCTTCCTTTGGTTTGATCCACTAATTTTGTCACTAGTTTCTGTTGACTGACTTCTAGGACATGGTGGAGCTGAAGTACACTCTGGAGAACCAGGATGATCTAAACTGTCTGCCATCTTAGAATAAGATGACGCTGTTTCTGGTGCTTTGGTAACTTGTCCTTTGCTGTTGTGATGAGACTGATTTGAATTTCCCTGTAATTTTTTTCCAGATGAAGATTCTAAGCTGGGCTTCTTCTCTTTGTCTTTCACCACATCTTCATTCTTGGGAGCATCTTTTCTGTTTCCTTTTCATAACAAATTTAACACAAATATTTAAAACAGATTTCCCCCAAAATGTACTAATTAGGTACAAGAAACACCAAAGAAAAGCAAAGCAACAAAATTGTGAGCAATTCATGACTATATCACAGAAAATAATTATTACTCCATATGAATGAAAGAAACCAGCTTCATGACCTCTAAATAAATGTAAGACTTAGTGCGGCAAAAATAAGATTTACTCAGTCAAGTTTAGAATGCAGCGTAGTCATCTCCACGCAAGACAGAATAGAAGAAAAACCTGTGTTTGTTCAAGCAAACTCCAAGGTCACAGTATACAGTTTTACAGTATAATTACAAGCTTTTAAGTCGAGTTTAGCCTGTCAATACTTTATTTCTGATTGAAACCAAACAAGTTGTCAACCGGAAGTCAAAATGAGATGAAGGAGGTGGCAGTTAAAAAGGCCATGAATCCAGGCATGAGGTTTTTATTTTTCTCGCAGCTTCTTTGCTTGTTCGCGCGCACTTCAAGCACATTTTTGCGGTTTTGCTGCTCAGTAGTGTGCCCGACAAAACCGCCATGCTACGTAGGCTAGCAATTGAAAATTTAGCGCCCCCAGCTTTGTCCAGCAGCACATGCCCGTATAGGCCATACACGGGAGTATCCCTGGGCCCCAGGGTTACTATTCTACAAAAGTATAGACTGCAAAACAGTGTGAATTTTTGCGCATTCAAGTACGCGCGAGCAGTCAAACAAAAGGTCTGGAACAGAGAGCGAGACTGGGGAGAGACGTGAAAAATAAAGAAAGTCCGTTTTGCATACGTTATATTCGTTCGAATTACCCGCTTCTCCCAGCCACGGGCAATTCCCATTGGCTAAATTTCGATGCAAGCTGTCACCAAGCTGTCAAGTAATGTTTTCAACAAGTCATTCGCGATGTTCCCTGCCGTGGTGAATTGGTAAAGCTTTCGCTGTAAAATGATGGATGTTGATCGCCTGGATTTGCTCCCAAGAATTGGGATTTGTTTGGGATTTGTTTTAAAATCGGAGCAGAGGAAGCTTTGGAGTTGCTGCTCAGGGGAAAGGATATTTTCTGTGTTCTACCGACAGGATTTGACAAAAGCCTTATTTATCAGATGTTTGTTTACGCAAAGAGTTCTTCAAGTTCCGTGCAACGGCCGACCATCATTGTTATCTGGCCTGGCTAAAAAAGGGGGATCGGCAGGAAACACACGACTTTTACCTCATGCAAAAATGCTGCCTGTTCCAATGAATTGTTTTCTCTGTCGAGTAGATTATGCTTTGGAGGAAAACGTTTTGACTGAGCAAATGTGAATTTTGGCCGCTTATTTTTACTATATTTCATACTGAGAGGTCGTGACACGCATATTGATTTTCTCTGGTCGCATGATTTGCTCTCTGATGCAAGAGCATTTTCTTTCTTAGCCCCTTTAGAAATGTAAAGCTCTTCATTGCGACTGATCAAGGATTTTAGGTTGTTTTATTTCTCCAAAGTGCCTCCTGGATTTGAATAATTTTAAGCGATTTTTCTTGTGTCCGTGAATGTGACTTTTTCCTGCAATGTTTTGTCACGCTGAGCCCAGCTTGTGAGCGTTTTTACCAGGATTTTAAATTCTCACAGATAGTGATTTACAGAGCCAAATCACCAAGACGTGGATTGGAATGAGGGGATTTACTCATTCTTTTCAATCGCAATAATTGTTCATTGTCAGTTGGCGTGTTCAGTTCTTCTCTAATTTGCGAAAGCATCGCCGTGCAGTTTCCCGGGGCAGTTTCTAACCTTTGTTCTGCACGGAGAGCAAACTCTTGTGGAGAAAGATTCTCCTTCCTCGAGGACAACGAAAAGTTCATTTTTTAGTAGGTCGGCCCACTTTGGTAACGTTTCCCCTTTTCTGGTAGGCGCAACAAACACATTTTTTGAGCTAATCCATCCACTCGAAAAATTGCCGAACTGTGTTTTGAAACAACAGCCGCACATTTTACAATTTGTCCGAAGCGCTCGGCTCTTTCGGCTTTCTCCGTCTTCGAGGAGCAGGCACAAGCTTTGTTGTCGTACTGCCACTTCCACTCATTTTTGATCCTCCACTATATATACTACATTTCACTATATACACTACATTTCACAGAGAAGCAACGCTAAATCTGCTTTAGAATTACTGGATTACAGCGTCAAGATTCGAAGCCAAGTGCAGACAATAACACGCGTTATTTTCCCTCGAAATCAATCACCGAGTGTATCAAATTCACAAAGAGGGCAGAGCTGCGAACAAATTTTTACAGCTGGACGACATTTTTGAACCCCCTGGTCGGAACAAACTCATTGTATGGAAAACGGACAGTCGGTTTTTTTTCTCTCGCCTCACACAACGGGTGAGGCTCGCGCGCTTCGCGCGCGTAAGATTCTTACGCCACGCGTTACCGATTTCTTTACTGATTTTGAGAAAAAAACCGACTGTTTTGCAGTCTAACAAAAGTAAAGTAATAGCCATATGCAGTTATAATTAGCCTTAAAAGGACAGAGAAATCATTTCTAAACTTAGGTAAGAGTTCCATATTAAACCTAAATTTCATATGTTTGTAAAAACCCGGATCAGGGATTTTACCGGGCGCGGGGGGGTTCACCGTTTCCTTCTAACCTCACCAACTGCCATCCTTACATCCAACCCAGAGAGACCGGAGAAGCACGATGCGATCCTGATATATTAATACTTTATGAAATGTATAGTTTACATATCAAGTAGAGTTTAAAATCCACGAGACGAAGAATAAAACTTAACTTCCATGAGCTTAAATACCTTTGAGTTTCTTCTTGATTTTACTAATTCCGAAAGCCATGGTGATTTTTGAGATTCTTCTCCTCTAGCATTCGTGCTGCTCAGCATGCGACCTTTGTTATTTCACCGTTAAAGGCGCGTAATAGAATGAAAGAAACATAGCTTCGATCAAAAAGAAGCAAGGTTAACGCAGAACCTTAGAAAAGGAAGTCGAAGGAGACTCTGCTCGCAGGGTAGGCGTCAGTCCTTCTCGGCTCCTGTCTCTAGAGGAAGCGAGGTTCCCAAGCCAGGAACTAAAATGTCGTAAAACGAAAACTGGAATGTTTACCGTTTAGATTTGTTTTGAACCCTTTGATAAAAGGCGTAAAGGACATTGACTGTGAATTTCTGAATGTTTTTCACTCCAAGAAACTGGAAATTATAATGAGATACTGGCCAATGCACCATACAAGGTCATACGCATTTCCTGTACATGGACAAGGTATTTTCCCTATTTGAAAACTGTTAGATTGTATGTAAGCACCAAATATAACTTAGTTATCGTGGTTGAACGACATCAAGTCTACTTCAAAAGTAAGTTATTGCCTTAACAGCATATTAAGGTCTAGAAATGCGCGAATGAATTTGTTAAAATGGTTATTTATGCTATAGCTATGATACTTAAATGGAAAATCGAACGCGTCAGTGTAGGCTAAAGGATCGACAGTACAATGTAATTATGAACGATAGCTTGACTCTTCAATTCTTAAACGATTGAATCTAGTCTTCACTAGTTAAAGCAAAAATACAGTTATGATCCACCACAATTCGCTTAACCTTAGGTGAAGTTTATTCAGACATAATTTAAACTTACTGCAACAGTTGATAATAAACAATTATTGGATAAGGTTTTTGTGATATCCGGAATAATCAAGGTCGAGGTATTAAAGTGTTATCAGCCAAGCAACACTTACTGAGACCTTGATTATTTAGGATATAACAAAAACCAAATTTAATAATTGTTTTGTTATACATTATTTTGAAGAAAATAACAACAAACACATCGTCGCAAGGAACCTGAAATGAGACTGCTACTGAAAATCATGCATTGCGCATGCAACGTACAGATTAGTCAATTATCTGCTAGCGATAAGTAACTAATCTGTAGGTTGCACTAATTTCCAAAATTAACTGTAGGCTCTTAGCCAATGAGAAGACAGATAGTGAGTACAATCTATAATAATACTAATATTAAATCGTATGCATCAGTCATTTGAAACCCCAGGGGGAAGAGGGAAGTCTCTGCTGTCTCCATAGGGCGAGACCACAGCCAATGCCAGGTTTTAACTTGGGGAGTGAGTGCAATTAACAAAATACCTATGCCACCAGGGCCATGAGGGGGGATTTAACAGCACGCATGCAAACAGTTGGACAAGCCATTTGCGAGCTTACTATTGGTGGTTAGTTACCCTGCAGATGACTGAAAGTGAGACAAAAATTTTTTTGTGGAGTTTTTCTTCACCTTTTTAACCTTTGCATATTTCAGATGAATCTTGAGCTGATTTTAAAGGAACATGAATAGCCCAACTTCTCTACACCCATGAATGGACTAATGGGAAAGGATCACAGTAAGGAGAAGAGAAGTGAAGAGAAGAAAAAAAAGATGTCAAAAAGTTCAAAGGAAAATGTTCATAAGGTTATAACCTCTGCGACTGGAGTGCAAGAAATGGAAAATGGTGACTTGAGGCAAGAAGGAAGAAGGTTGTTTTTGGATGATCAAGCAAAAAGAAAAGAAAAGATGTTAATAGAAGTCTCAAAAGCTAGAAGTAAACATGATCAAGGTGTTGTGAAAGGCGAACAGCAGCAGCCTGGCAGTAGATCCATGCCTGTTACTCAAGATACTGCTGATAATTTTGTTAATCAAGATTTTGATGCCAATTTAAACAGTAATGGTGCTGTAAAGAATGGCTCAGAATCCAAAGTACAAAGTGAAAACGGTCCAAGTGGCTCCCGTAATCATCTTCAGAGTATCAGTCGTGTTTTACCGTCTTCTTCTCAGTGTTCTGAACAGGAAACTGATAGAGTTAGCAGTCACACCTCTCTGTGTAAAACAACAACCAATGAAACTGATATAGATATTGAACAAGCTTTGATTTCTAGGGATGTTTTGGGAGACACCTCTCAAGTGACCCAAAGAGACACTCCATGTGGAGGACCTAGCCAGGCAGTGATTGATTCATGTTTGGTCACTGATCCTGAATTGGACTGTAGCAATACTTCTGGAGGGGCTAATTCAAGAATTGATGATAATGGTTATTCTCACATTAATAGACCAAGTGGTCGTCAACAGGAACTTGCAGCTGAGGCTGCTCCATTAGTTGACCAAGATACTGTTGAGGACTCTGGTCAAACTGATCATGGTTTGCTTCCCAGTCATGCCCCTGAAAGTGTCTGTGGTAGGTCTGTTGAAGGCACTTCTTCAGGTCACCTTGCTACAGCCACTTCGTCTACTGCTGTTCCTGATTCATCTTTAGCTGCTAATTCTGTTGCTCAGCATGAATATTTAGCGATACAATCCAGGCCCAAAAAACCTTCAACAGGAGATGACTTAAGCAGCAATGCTGCGCAAATGGATTCTCCATATGCTGGGAACATCACAGACTCCTCCTCATCATATCCGTCCTTTCCTCCAAGTCAAACGTCAAAGCCTGAATCAGCCACACCATCAGCCATGCAATTTGTTGCGCCGGGTTCAAATCAAAAAAAGGAAGCAAATAAATTAACAGGTGAGTAATTTAAGAAATCTCTGAGGATACACACAAATTTGCATGTGGCATTTTTATTACTGCGCTAAACTCTGTGTGCATGGTTAATGCATTTTAATACTTTTGTGCTATAATTTTTAGTCACCTGAGAGCAAACGTAATGTGCCAGGGACCACCGGGTGCTGTTAGAGCACAGCCCTGAACTCTACTGAAAGACTGAAAGTACAGTAAACACCCACTAATAAGGAACTGTGGATTAAGTACCTCCTGGCAGAAATTTGCCACTTTAATACCCCAAAATACAAGAACCTGTTTAGCCAAGCAACATCAAGCAGGTTCTTATATGTGGGTTACAGGTAAATTATGATAAACGATTTAACAAAGGAGTGTAACTTTGAGTTGTAAATGTAGGTATAATAAGAACATAGGTAAGTAAACTGCACATAAATTTGAGGGTCAGGGTCAATACAATTGTGAATAAAATAGAAAGTTTATTTATTTTTCTGGTAATCAACAATCTTTTAGCTCCTTCATAAAAAATAAAAACCTACTTAGGCTAAATTGCCAATGAGTACCACAAAATACAAGAACCTATTTTGCCAGATTTAAAAAAAAGGAGGTTCTTGATAAATAAATAAAGATGGTAAATTTTAAGCTCGAAAAAGAAAATGAGAAGTGATGTGATCAACATGTCATGAGTAGGGGACAAGAAAAAATCAGCCATGCAAATTATTGTGCCAGGTTTGAGTCAAAAAGAGGAACCTAATGACCTTCTGTACACCCGTCAGATGCTCTAACCACTGAGCTACGAAGGACTTGTGCCAAGCTGGGCAAATTATAAGTCCTTCATAGCTCAGTGGTTAGAGCATCCGACCGGTGTACAAAAGGTCATAAGTTCAGTTCCTGTCGTGGACTCAGATTTTTTCTTTGTCCCCTGCTCGTGACATGTTGATCATATAATTTATTAGCAGGTGTTTACTGTATTTACAAGTTGTCATACTACACAAATATGGGACCTACTGATCTGCTGTCAGTCAGTGGTTAAGTAACCTAACAGCGTAAAGGAGAAAAACATTTTAAGGGTAGAAAGAATTCCTTAACAAAGTTCAAGGTTGCATTCACTGTTCTGCAAATACAGCATACTTTTTTTCCCAGTTTTCTCAGTGATGTCACCAGTTCACCTGAGAGGGCTTGTTAATGACTTAATATTGATATATCATTTACTATGAGAGGTTATTGATTGTGTTTCTTTCCCATCAGTTGATGATCAATTAATTTCAAAGGCTGTGACTGATAACACTCTTTTTTTGGAGAAACTTTCGAAGTACCTGGACCGCGAAAGTCGAGTAATCAAGTGTTGGAAGCACTTAGCATTTGTTTTGAATGTACCTGCTGAGGAAACAAGAAAGTTTGACATGTTCACTGAACACAGCCCTACTGAGGATATGTTTAACTATCTTGCTGAAAACTGGCATCCGGATTTGGAAGTTAGAGAGTTGAAGATCAAACTGGCAAAGATATATCGCAATGATGTAATTGACAGTTTAATAAAAGGTATTAAGACAAAACAATTTTTTATTTCACAGGTGGTGAAGATGATTGCTTATAGTATTGCACATCTCCACTATGTCAAAGATAACCAGGCAAACTCAATGACATTTTTATTACATGAATATTTTTAAAGACCTTTACTCTTAAATTAAATTAAATTAAATAATAATTGAAGAACTTGGAGGTACATAAAAGTCCAAAGCATGCAATATAAAAGTAAGATAGTGTCAGTTACAGTATTTTTGCACTACATGTGAGTCTTATACATGTACATACATGTATGAAGTAATCTGCATTGCCTATGTTTCTTCAGTGAAATGATACCTGCCAATGTTNAACACTCTTTTTTTGGAGAAACTTTCGAAGTACCTGGACCGCGAAAGTCGAGTAATCAAGTGTTGGAAGCACTTAGCATTTGTTTTGAATGTACCTGCTGAGGAAACAAGAAAGTTTGACATGTTCACTGAACACAGCCCTACTGAGGATATGTTTAACTATCTTGCTGAAAACTGGCATCCGGATTTGGAAGTTAGAGAGTTGAAGATCAAACTGGCAAATATATATCGCAATGATGTAATTGACAGTTTAATAAAAGGTATTAAGACAAAACAATTTTTTATTTCATGTGTGGTGAAGATGATTGCTTATAGTATTGCACATCTCTACTATGTCCACTATGTAAACTTGTTTGTGCAGTTTTGAATAATATAAGGAGGACAGTGTTCTAAATGCAAGGGATTTCCTTTGTGTCAAAGATAACCAGGCAAACTCAGTGACATTTTTATTACATGAATATTTTTAAAGACCTCTACTCTTAAATTAAATTAAATTAAATGATAATTAAAGAACTTGGAGGTACATAAAAGTCCAAAGCATGCAATATAAAAGTAAGATAGTGTCAGTTACAGTATTTTTGCACTATATGTGGGTCTTATACATGTACATACATGTATGAAGCAATCTGCATTGCCTATGTTTCTTCAGTGAAATGATACCTGCCAATGTTCTACTCTTACAGGGGGTTATCGTGACGATGAAAAGGTAGCTGACCTGATATCTGGCCGACCAAAGTTTATTGTCATGCTATCATCAAAGCTTGATACAGAGTCTAGAACAATTGGCAACTGGAAATCACTGGCGACACACTTTGGAATCAGAAAGCAAGTGACTGAACAGTTTGGATCCAGGGGCTCAGGCCCCACAGCAGCACTGTTCCAACACATGAGTACTGCTGATGGTCTTAAAGATTTGACCATGGGCGAACTGCGCAGTCACTTTGTTAAAATGGAAAGGAAGGATATAGTAAACATCCTTAAAAAGCACAAGTGTGAAGGTTTGTGTTTTGTTTGGTTATAAACAGTTGATGTTGTACGTGTTCTCTTTCTTCTCTATTTTAACTTTTCTTTCATGTCCATTATCATTCAGTCTTGATTTAAATGTACTGTAGATCCCAGAGGATTTAATTTGCAGGTGTGCAAGTGTGACTTCATGTCCTGTAACTGGAACCTTAGCCCCAGTCATAACACCTTATATTGGACTCACAGCTGTACCTGCAAATAGAACCCAGCAGTAAACGCCACCTTAACAGAATCCCCAACCCACCCCCTCCACAGTCTTTTTTCACAAGTAATGGTAAACAAACCTTAAGTGAGTTGAAGAGGCATTGTGAGAGGGTGCAAGACATAGGGGTGTTGCTGAGGAATCAAAATCTGCTTTATGATGGGAAGCAATTTATTTTTTAATGGTGCAATATGCTTTCCTCAAACAGGAATGTTTTTGTTTTCACACAGAGAATGCATATTGTACAAAAAGGCAGTTTAGGAAATAATTGACTTTAAAAACTCAATGTTTTAAGGGTGTTTGTTGTGTTGAAAGATTCCAACCAGTCATAGGAGTTTCAAACAATGGCCAAGAATGTCCCTCGCATAAGGTTCTCTGTAACTTACAAATGCAGACTCAGACAAGATTTTGTTATAAGGAAATTGGTTTAAATAGATAACAAGGGATTAATGTACATGCATGCTACTTTGTGAATATTTCTTAAAAGTTGATGTTTGAACCAATCAGAAGTGTAGTAGAGGCAATAGTAAAGTTTCCTTCTTATCTGGACCAGTACTTAATACTTACATGTACCATATGTAGGACAGCAATCTGAGACTGTTTCGTAACCTTGTTTTTAACCATTATCAAAATAGAGACTCCTGTTTCATTACAATTAACTAAGACAAAATTATATAGGATGTGCTCACTCAAATATGTACAGCCCTGTTACTTCTTCAGTGGCATACCTGAGTGAGAAAACAGAAGGAAGTGCTATTACTTCCACCAGGTAAATCAAAAAAATAAGGCAAAGTTGTTGTTCACTTAATTATCATATTGTGTAGTTTCAAAAAATAATTGTTTCTGCAATAAAGAGAGAAAAATCTTTTTATTTATGTTAATACAGTGTCAAATAATCTCAATTTTGCCTGGTATGTAGAAGTCTTTCTTAGTTAATTATTAACAGCAAGTCACTGAGAACTGTAGAGGCAGTACAGCCGTACACAACACAAGTGATTTCATCTCTCAAACCAGTGAACTTCAATTACTTCCTTTCGGTTAAAAACATGTTAGAAGAAGGCTTTATTAGAACATGAGCACATTACATTGAATACCACAATATATTGTGTAACAAAGCAACATAAGATAACCGGAAGTTTATTCATGAGCTGACAACAATCTTGTTACGTAAACTATCGTGCAAGCTGTGAAAAAAGCACTCAGTTGATCCGAAATAAAAGATTATCCATGAAAACAATAATTTTTGATTTGAAACAGCGATTAACAGTAAAATAACTGATAGTTTGCTCATCAATCTTACTTGGAGCCCCGGGAAAAAAGACTCGAGAGGTTAACCACCCCAGCTCCCCCCCCCCCCCCC
>CALNXI010000874.1:0-26277 GCA_942486025.1 Porites evermanni | reverse complement strand
CCCCCCCCCCCCCCCCCCCCCCCCCAACCCCCTTGGAAATTGCCTCCTTTTGGGCCCCGCTCCCCTCTGAATTTCCGTTTCCCTCCGTGGGGGGTATGGATATTTTCTGTAACTACATATTACAGTCTCCAGAGTCATTTACTGGCACAAAAATATCCACTTCCTAATTTTTAAATACATTTCAATGTACTCACACCAGAAATATTCATGACTTGTTTTATTCAAAATAGATTCTTCTTTGGTAAGGAAGGTTGCTGTTGATGGTTCTGAACTCTTGGCAGATATTGGAGAACGTCTCAACAAAGAAATGAGAGCTGTTAAGAACTGGCGCAATTTAGCTTACAGGTTAGAAATTCCTCATGAGGAATATGATGCGTTTGACACCTCTAAAGTTTCAGCTAAGAGTCCCACTAAGATGTTATTTGAATGGCTTCAGCGGTGGAAACCAAATTTAACTGTGAAGGATTTGCTTACTGGCCTTAAGCAAATTGATCGCTATGACGTGGTGGATCTTGTAACATTAGAAGTTGCTACTGGTAAGTCACATCATTTTTCATTTAGGCTAGCAGATTCTATTCTAGGGCTGCAAAGAAAAAAAATTATTTGCAGCCCTGCTATTCGTTTCTTTTTTTCTGGGAATGTTTAGTTTTGAAGGACTACATGTATTATGATCTTGGTCAACAAGAAAAACTTCACAGGCAAAGTTGAAGGAAAAAACTGGAAAGGAAGGTTCAACCAAACAGGGAAAAATTAATTATTGAACAAGGTTGAGCAAAATATGGTGATTTGTCAGTGCTAAGTAGATCAATTATCTGCTGAAGCTGAAGAATGAGGCAAATAATTGATCTGCGAGACACAAATTATCACAATATTTTGCAATACCCGGGTTCAATAATATTGTTTTATCATTCAATCACCTAGTTTGGTTTTAATGAATATCTTTGGGAAGCAGTAGGTTGCCATAAGCATGAAGCGATCTGTCATTTTCACCCTAGAGTTATCTTAAGAAGGATGAAAGCTTTGTTTCGTTTATGCATGAGCAGAATGTTAATTGCAGCCAAACACTGTTGGACGACATTGTGCAACTACAAACTGTAGCTACATGTCACTCATTGTAAGAATTACGTAGCCAATAGTCCTATAGAATGGCCAAGGTTTTGTTTTGCTATATTTTTCACAGTTGTGGAGAAAGATGAAACTGATTCTAGACAGAGGTGTAGTGATCTGATGCAAGTAGATGGTGCAACCCATCAGTCTACAGGTAAAGCTTTCTCGTTGCTCAGTAACACACAATTTAGCCTGTGCCTCAGACAACACTAAACCTCTGATTAAGTCCGGCAGCAAAACAGTGCCGAAATCCTTGTTCTGGGTCCCTACCTGTGTACAAGGATTTGAGTATGCACAATGATTGGCCTATTTTAAAAGGCAATGTTGATTTGTCTATCAAGTTGAAGGGAAATTCGAAATGCACTTCCTGTAATTCATCAAGTCCATTGGGGGCCCACAACAAGGATCTCAATGCTGCTTCACAGATGATACTAACCGTGGTAAGATTACATCTGCAGTGCAGGTTACACACATTTTATGGATATCAATAATATTGCACAATGATCATAGAATTTCACTGCTCTTCAAGTTACAAAGAGAAAGCACACACTCAAGTAATACCTTATTCTCACTGAATTTCGCAAGTGTTAAATTTCGGGAAAAATTACGAGCCATATTTTGCAAGTATTTAATTTCGCGATTTTTAGGGATTTATAGGAATTTTTAGATTTTGCGAGTTTTAAATTTTGCAATTTTTCCCAAAGCACAAAACTCACGAAATTTCATACTCACAAAATTAAGTAAGAATAAGGTAAGTAACAGCAAAAATGCGATTTGGGTATCTAAATTAGTAGAATTTTTTATGTTAATTACTGGAGAATTTGAAAACTTGTAAGACTTGAATTATTGCTTCTTGGAGTAATTACAGATCAAACACTTGACCCTGTGTTTCACCATAATAATCCAGACACCTCCAAGGGGGTCCAAAGAAACTCAGCTACACCCTGTTTTTTCAGTCCACTTCTCTCTGTCTGGATGGCAAACAAAAACTACTTTATATCAGCTCAAGACAAAAATTGATGCTTAAGTTTATTTGAGGGTGGACTTTTTTAAGGAGCTCTCTAAGGTGTTTAAAAAAGGTGTTAAACTAAGGTGATCAGAAACATCTTTTTTTGCCAGTAGAATCTGAAAGCACTCAAAACATTCAAAAACTGCATTATTTTGAAGGTGATGAAGTGTTATCCTTTCTCTGTTCATCCCACATAGATAATCAATTCGTAAAACTTTTAACCTAGGTTTGTCTGTGGTAGATAAAAGACTGTTAATGAAGCCTTGTGAGGGCGGCAATGGTAGGGTGCTTTCAAGTAAAGATGATGTCTGTCATTCTCCACTGTTTGTGTCATTCCCAGTTGTTATTTTGTAACAACTGCCAGGACCACTTTTTTATTTCTATCAAAAAACCGCTCATCCGATCCGTTGACTCATGGCTCATTGACTCACTTAACTCATAAAACATCCATTCTCTTCTAGCAATAGTTTGAAAGAGTGAAATTAAGAATGCTTTTTTTCTTCGTTTTTTAGCAAAACAAGCTTTATGTAATTTACAGCAATTGCATCATCATCCAGTCAAGAGTAACAAGCAAACTTTATTAACCGATTTGGAAAGGAAGGCTGCAGCCAAGGGATTGAAGATTGTTGATAATGATGGGAAAGGAAATTGCCTGTTTAGTGCACTGTGTCACCAACTGGAAAACAAGAAAGGAAAGGGATATTTAGAGATGGAATTGAGAACTGAGTTGGTTCAGTATCTCAAAGATCATCCAACCATTGTATGTATTCAAATGAGAATCAACCTCTTTAACTTCACAGATAACCGACCCTTGAAGCAGGTTATCATTTCTGACTTGCTCTTTGCTCTCGTTCCATGGCTTAAAGAATGAGTCATATACATGCGTAGTGTGCTTGTTTTTCAGCACTTTGTCTTGTTTAATGGCTTACAGAACGAGTCATATACATTTGTAGCATGCTTGTTTCTTTGTCATGATCATGCCCTGTCCTTGTTTCGCATGTAGCATGTTCATTTTGCAACGCTCTTGTTCCGTTTCATTGCTTAAATCCGAAGCATGGCTGAAAGAACGAAGCATACATAGTCCTGTATTATCATTGTCCCTGTTTCATGTGTAACATGGTTGTTTTTCAAGGCTCTAGTTCTATTTCATGGTGTTGAGAACGAGGCATATACACCTGTGGCATATTTTGTCTTTTGCAGCGCGTTTCTGTTCTGTTTTCACCTCATGACTAAACTTCCAATAACTCCAGTGGAATCGATGCGTTTCCAATGGATCTGATGGTCTCCATTGGAACACTTTTTTACCCTAGCCTCCTCGAGGTTAATTTGTTTATACTTCAGTTTTATCTTTGTAACAGTCTTTCGGTAACTCCAGTGGACTCTATGCATTTCTAGTGGACTCTGATGGAGTAAATTGTACTTTCATTTCTTTAGTTACTCCAGTGGACTCCAGTTTTTGTCCACTGGAATCTAGTCAAGCGTATTGGACATGACTGATCTTTTTGTGAATGAGGGCAAGTGGTAAATCTTTGGGTATGGAAATAGTAGTGTGGGAGCTCATAGGTTAAAATCCTAGCCAGACCACATGCTAGGAAATTAACCCAGTTTTTCGTGAACTAAAAAAAAAGGCTACACTATTTGAAGCTTTACAAAGCAATTTCTGGCTACAGTTTACAGAAAATGGAAAACTTTTCAAAACTCTTTATTTATTCATCTCTGCTCTTTTAACCCCAGAAGAAGTTATTATAAATTTGATTGACTTTTCCTTCAGAGAGATGATGCTGGATCTTCATTGAACCTGTTTAACTTTGTTGACCGTGAGAAGTATCCAACATGGGAAGAATACTTAGAGAAGATGAAAAGGGATGGCACATGGGGAGACCAATTGATTATCGAAGCTGCAGCGAAGTATTTTAACTGTGCTGTTCATATCATCAGCAGTCATCCTGAAATTCCAGATGTTTACGTCAAGCCAGAGTCAACTACCTGCGATGTGGATGAACTTTTACTGGGACATATTCATGAATACCATTATGTCAGCCTTGAACCAGGTACAGCCTCTCAAACAGGTACTTTGCATGACTCCAGTGTGCAAAGAAAGGCGTGTCTATTAGCCTGGGGCTAGTGAATTCTACTGTAAATCCTCTTTTAAGCCCTACCACTCTCTCTTCTTCACTAATAAATGATAAACTGTATTAATCAATCACAATTGTAGAACTTTGTGTGGACTGATCTGGGATGGTTAGTTCACCAGTGGAAGTTCCGATTTGTTTTTGATCCTGGGTTGCATGTCCCCCAATGTATCATTACTATAAAGGTTTTTCACTTTGTATTCTAGTTCTTTGTGAAGAACTGATACCATCGTGTTTGCTAAATTAAATAAGCCCTCTTTCTCAATTTTGCCCCCCCCCCCCTAATGTGTTTGAAATAAATAACCTCCCCCCCCCCCACCCCTAGGGAGCTTAATAGAGGATTTAAAGTAATATTTTTACTTGCCAAACGGCAAGTGAAGTTTTTTAAGGGAATTCAAATTACAGAAGAACTGTAATCAGTCCTGCTCATCCAAAAATTTTCTCATGCCAGTTAAAATTACCCTTGGGCTAGTACATGCTAGCTACATCTTGCTGTAAAACTGACTTCTTTGTACCCTATGTTGTTAGCTGGTTTCATTTTCTGGTAGTCTCTAGTTGCAAATCATGGGTATCAATGTTTTTCAGAAACTTGCTGAATTGTGCGAAAAAATGTCAATAACCTGGAACTTTTGAAGTGCGAAACTATACAAATCCTTTTGAGCTCAACAGAAATAAATTCAAAATTGCTTATTCAGGTATTTGTTGAATTGTAACATCTGCAGCCCTGGCCGACCTACAATAATCCGTTGCATGTAGATTTCTGTTGGCTGAATTAGGTAAATAGAAGACATTGTAACAATCGCATTAATTCCTATTCCAAAAATATACAGTAATGGAAACACGTGCAGATTGGAACGAAAAAATAAAGTGACTAACTTTGCTCTTTTTCATTTCAGATTCGCATGTTCCAAGCTACCCTTCTCAATTACCCACAACAAACCAACAAATTCCTGTCACACAATATGCTGGACATCCTCCCAGTACTACACACCAGCAGACATATAGTAATCAGCAATCACAGGGACACCGCCAATCAGAGAGATACTCCAAGGAGGTGAAGGAGAACATGGAAGTGAGGCAAATACCCTTTAGAATTTACTCCAAGATTTGCATTAAGCTAAACATACGACGTGACTGGTCTTTTGATGATTTTCGAATGGTGGCAGAAGAGCTTGGCATGGACAGAGATACCACTGAGTTGATTGGACAACAAAGAAATGCAACTGAGACTCTTTTTACAAACTATTACCCTAATGTCACTGTCCTTCAATTGCTAAACATTCTCCATAAAATTGAACGCTCAGATGTGGCAGCCATCTTGGAGGAGTGGATTAAAGGTGCTCAATAAGCAGGGCATTACCCTTATGTCACTGTTCTTCAATTGCCAAACATTGTCCATAAAAGTGAACACTTAAATGTGGCAGCCGTCTTGGAGGAGTGGATTAAAGATACTCAATAAGCAGCAGGAGGCTGAGTTATAACTGTCAATTTGGTGCTGCTGCAGTGGCAGACAGTGAGGTTTTTATGCACAGTATGGTCAGTACTGACCAGAGCTGAGACCAGAACCTGATGCTTGACACAAAGGTGTTCGTATCAGAAAAGTAAAAACCTCACCCACAGCATAACTATATAATTAATACAATGTTACTGAACTAGCAAGAGGTCCATTGTAAACAAAAAAGTACTTAAATAGTTTTGGCAAACTCTCAGTTAAAGTCTGCACTGGATTTAAGGAGATGTGAAGAATAGGTTCTCAATCTAATTACTCCCAAGTCACCCCCCTCTCAGGTAAGAAGCTTTCTGGCGCAAAAGGCGCAAAACAGTCTTGCAAGGGAAAGAGTGCCTTTAAGAACTCGATCAGTTGTACATATCAGTTTCTTTGACCTAAGGTAACTGTTATGTTCGATTTTATCCTTGTTTAAAGCGAGGGATCATTAACTATAATACCCAGGAACAAAGAAAAGTAATATTTGAACCATGGATCAAATTGAACCACTAAATAATTATAAAATAATCAACACAGTATGCGCACTCTGATTGCCCCGCCAGAGTGTGTTTAACTTTACATGAGAATATATAAGCACATTTGTGACGTCATTTTGGTTTGCTTTGCATGCGCTGATTTTTGAAAACAATTTTGAGATTAAAACTCGTCACGTTAACTGAATTTACCCTTAACTCTTTGAGGTTTAAAACTTGAAAAGTCTTTGAGACATCCTGTATCAAAGGTTTCTCGCTTAAGCTGACAATTTAAGTGAGAAAATCTGTTTTGAAAGCATTACAAAAGCAATAGGGCGTTCTTTTTTGGGGTATAGCGCGAACGTCGGCGGACACGGAAAAATCTTCAGTGACTCAGTAGAATATAAAATTCCAAAATTAAAGCAAAAGTGGTGATGATCGGAGTCCCCTTTAAGGAGTCTTTGGAGGTCCCATCAAACCTAATTGAGACCATACAATTAAGAGACTAGGGAATTTTGTCTAAAACATTGTAATTGTATGTCAGTAAATTAGTTCAGGGAGAAAAGATAGATTCTAGTTGTACCTTACTTGTTGTGTGTGCGTAGAGAAGGGGAGGGATAGATAAGCTTGATAGGCGTCCCCCCTCAGGGAAGGAAAACACATGCGCTATTTTAGGTGTTGACTAAAAGGTAATAATGGAGTTGAATAACTACACTATCCACCTTTCACTATGAGAAGACCTGGAAAGACTTGATTTTATAACCGTGTTGTAAGGTAGATATTGCTGTATTATAATTTATTGTTGTTGTTGTAAAAGTAGCTTTAGAACAAAGGGGACTAGTAGGAACATGCAAGTTCATTAGGACTCTCTAGTTTTATTAGGACTGTCTGTAACATGTAAAAGAGGTAATGTCATGTCAGGTCTGAGTGTGAAATAGATATAACGTTTTGAGCTTAGTGAGCGAGTATTTGTTTTTATGAGGATCAGAAATTGGTGTTGTGGATCATTATGGGACAAGGGAGTTCCACCCACCAATCCCCCTCCCCCACACCCTTTGTAAGACCTTTGACGATATGGTTGAATGGACAGTGAAGATGACGTAGTGTATGGTTTTGTTAACTTTTGATCTGCTCGTAGGAGGACACCTAGTGAAGAAACGTCCTCATAAAAACTCAGTTAGCAAGAGTTCACAAACTAAAAAAATCACATAGGAGGTTGAGTTTGTTGTCAAGGAGTGAAGCCAGTACTGTAATGATACTCCCTTCCAAAGTGGCTAATGCGTGGCAACATACTAAGGATCCTCTCCGAGGTCTCACTTTTCACAAGAACCTGACACCACACATGATGTGACGTTCTTTTCTATTTTAGCTTATGTACAAATTTGCATAGTTTGTCCAAGAAAAGCCTACCAGAACGAAAGATGCCTTTCGGTATGTCTGTAACCATAAAAGCTGACAAATGTTTACTGAACACCCTGTTCATCCACTGGGGAATGCTGATAAAGGCATATAGTGCCAAAGACATCTCAGTCAATCCAAAGTTTTGTTACAATGATAACAACATGAACATCAGACAATGATAAACAGCTTATAAGCTGCACTTTCAAAAGACAGTACTTTGGACTTTTTATACATATCCTGAACCGCTGCGAACAAACGCATCAACTCAATGCTTGGGTTGGCTTAGCTTGAGAAAACAGCTGATATTTTGCAACGCCACCATTGGTTGGCCATTTACCATTTCCCCATTTACATGGTCAACCCGGTCAAATCATGGTTTGGGCAAATGTTACACAAAATTCATATAAGGAAAATTTCCTCGTGGAATAGTGTTAACCATTTGACCAAACCAGTTCCATTCACCGAAAAATAGCTGTGGAGCAGTGAACCTGGTATCAAAGATGACCTGAAGAAATAGAACACAAAATTCCGTTTAGAATATTCCGTTCAGAAAAAATCGTGTTCCACTCACTCTCCAACTGGGTTTTCCAGAAACGTTTAGTAAATGGTAAAAACCCAATGTCTGAGGAATGTCTGCAGAAATTCCATACTGATGATGTATCACCACCAAGATCTGTGTAGTGCTTCTAATTGGATGAAGCAAATGTTCAACCAATTAGAAGCACTAGCACCATCAGTCTGGAATTTCTGCAGGGAATCAAATGGTGGCAGCGTGAAATGTCAGCTCATTACTCAGGCTAGGGTTGGTGTAGCCCGGGGGACTCCCATATGAAAGGGGCTGGGATGCTTGTCGTATCGCTTAGGGGAGTAAATTTTGGCTTTTCGCTTTTGCTCTCAACCATGAGAAAAGATTTAATAAGAAGTTGGAATTTTTTGCTATTTCTCTTTCACTTTTTATAATTGCTGGGAAGTAAGCCTTAAAAATTAAAAGGTTTGATCATCGGTCATCATCATGTTTGGGCCCCTTGCTTTTCACTATCTAAACGCGCAAACTGTTTCAGATCGTTGAATGCCACCTCCCACAAGTTCACTGCTACGTGGACGATACACAGTTGTATCATTCAGCCCCAATCGATCTGCGGATGCTGATTTTGCCGTCAAGTCTATGACTGACTGTATCAGTGATGTTAGGAGTTGGATGATTTCAGATAATCTTATGTTAAATGATGATAAAACAGAATTTTTAATTATAGATACTAGTAGGAAGCAGCTAAAAAATGCATAATCTAATATTTTCTTCAAGACAGAAATTCTACCTGTGAGGACAAAGTAATCCTTTCTCATTAATTTCTCCCTTATTGAGAACACTTGGCTGTCTAGGAACATCTCCCTTTGTACATTACTTTCTCATCACTAAAGTTAGCTATACAGTGATCTTCGATGCTTTTCTCATAAGTAATGATGGTAATATTTTTTTAGTCAACAAGATCAACTTGCCCCAGCAGATTTATGTCTACTAGAATCAGGTCTAAAATAACTGCTCTGATTCCTATGAGCACCAAAACGTGTTTAGAAAAGAACAACTTGGGTTTAAACTAATTTGAATAATTGTAAAGTGTTCATCAATAAGTGTCCTTTTCAAGGAAAGTAACTCTGTCCATACTTCCTTCCTGTTATTGCCATTCTTAAGCATTTTAATAACCTTTTATCATAATCAAATGGGATTTTCTGTATAAATAGCCATTTACTTTCCTGCTTATAAAGCCCATCTTAAGTCAGCCACACTGAGCCAACAGATTTCTCTTACAATTTGTCCATAGCAAACATCATTAAACCACATCAGTCTTCTCATAAACCAGCTGTGGTTTCCATGGATACCACCAGGAACACCGGGAATTTGTTGAAGAGTAGCATAGAATGCTTCATCGGGAATAAAAGTGTCATTTAGCCAGTTAAAAAATTCATTGGCTTTTTTATCATACAAGATGAATTGTACAAAATTTCTTGTCAAGGCCACATGATTTGAGCCTTTGAAAAGTTTAAGTCCATATGGTGGTGGTTCTTTTCTAAGTGATGTTTGTATTCTTCTATAATCGTGGGAAAATTCACCTGTCTTTTCAAAGCGATAAACAAATTGTGTGCGGTAGTAATTACGCTCAGGCATAGGAAAACTTTCAATGTTGTTTTTTCCTTGAAGTGTCTGCAATGCAGTTACAATGCCATTATTGTCATACAAAGGAAAATCTTGTCCCACTAAATTTATAAAATATTTCCATTTAATGGGACTTTCCAATAAATCTTCCATACAATTTAACTGCGCTTGAATGATGCTAATATGTGCCCATATCACATCCAAGGTTTTTTTGGTGATAAAGACATTGCTTAGGCACCTGGTCATAGATTTAACAGCCCGTTCGAAAGTTTCAGAGGCCTTCACATCAACATGAAGGCAATAGGCATTATGTGGCATATATATTGCTTTGAATAACTGTTCAAGAAGAGGCCCCCCTTTATATACAAGTATTCCATACGCAATTGGAAATTCAATTTCTATTGATGTGGCAATAGGGTGAGGAAAGTCATGCCGTAGAATGTCATGACATTGTCTACTGCCATATGTGTCCAAGATGTCTTGGTCAGTCTTGTGATTTTTATGGTCAGGATTCAGAAATATTCTCAACAGATTTGAAAAGGAATTTTGCCAAATCACTTTCTCACAACTGTCCCATTTATCAACCTGCAAGCAAAAATAAAACAAAATGTGAATACACATGCTCCTGGTTCCATGACACCAACATTTGGGGAAAGTGTCACTGGTTTTCACAGTGGCAAATTTTCAAATATTACTGGAAGTACTGGTAGGAATTTTAATCTATGGAGTGGTACAGGTAGATGGCCAATGTAGAGAGGTTATAAAAAGGGTACCAAATTCTCTCAACTTATTCTTTAAGAAAATGTATTGAAATCAGTCTGGAGAGTTACTTAATGTTTCTAATGATGGACTACTAGCATATTTAGCACCTTCAGTTCAACAGATATCCAGGATGTATTTGCGACTGTTAAAAACACACAGTATTATAACACTTTTTTAAGGTTACAAAGCTGTTAGCAAACCAACCTTAAGCCACAACAGTTCATCACGATATACAGACCACAAGGAAACCACAAACAAGGCTACAGTTATCANCAAATTTTCAAATATTACTGGAAGTACTGGTAGGAATTTTAATCTATGGAGTGGTACAGGTAGATGGCCAATGTAGAGAGGTTATAAAAAGGGTACCAAATTCTCTCAACTTATTCTTTAAGAAAATGTATTGAAATCAGTCTGGAGAGTTACTTAATGTTTCTAATGATGGACTACTAGCATATTTAGCACCTTCAGTTCAACAGATATCCAGGATGTATTTGCGACTGTTAAAAACACACAGTATTATAACACTTTTTTAAGGTTACAAAGCTGTTAGCAAACCAACCTTAAGCCACAACAGTTCATCACGATATACAGACCACAAGGAAACCACAAACAAGGCTACAGTTATCAATGTAACTGCATAGAAAAATTTCCTCCTCAGGCTAATAAGCATTCTTAAGTCTAAAATAAGAAAATAGACATTGTCTGTAAGCAGAAAGAGAATTGAAAATACAGGTTGTACTTTGTCACAATAATATCATTCTATCATTATTGGGCACATTTTTTATGTTCAATTGCCCAACGGACAATAGCCTGCATGGCCGGCTTGCACGCCCAAATTCCCCCTTCCCCTTCCCCTTTCAATGCCGGCCACGCAGGCTAAATGGACAAGGGCCAGGGAAGCTGTGTCCTGATATCTGCCAGGGAAAGACAACATTTTGAACCCTGACCTGATCTCATAATGATAAAATTATTGATATCAAAAAATTAAGCACCTTAAGGCAAACAGTAAACAACTAACTGTCAAAGAGTGGGAAACCCCTGGATGGACAAGGACAAGCATATAAAGCAAATAGAAGCTGTCAAACAGCAATCTGCTTGTCCTGCCTAGATTAGCATAATAGGCTGATTTAGCAACAGAACGGGAACGTCAGTTGACGATGGCGCACGGAAATCAAACAACTGGCTTGACCAATGGCTGTGCGGCAAATTGGGCACCAGAAGTCGAGTTTAGTCCTTTCCGCGCGCTTTCCCGTCGTCAAATGATGTTCCCGTTCTGTTGCTAAATCAGCCTAATAGCTATTCGCGGGGCATAAAGTATTGTAAACTTTATAGTTCTGTTAATAAATACACTGTTGTTGTTGTTGTTGTTGTTGTTGTTGTTGTTGTATCTGCATGATTTGTGAAAAATTGTTGGAAGCAAACACCTGTAACTGTCACAAACTTACTTAATGACTAGGATTGACCCCCTCTCCAAGATAAAAGAAAATTGCTTGCCTCACACAGCTATTTCTTGAGGCCATCCATGGTGAATCATGATTAGAAATACCAAGCTATATCAAAAGGTGCAATCACCAACTATGATCCTTCCACAGTGACAAGTTCATTGAATTAACACCAAAGACTGAAGCCTATAGAAATTTGTTTTATTACAGAACCATCAAAGAATTGCCTGGCAATGTTGTAGATATAGAAAAAAAGTCCATGATTTCAGAAGGCGCTTAGATTAGATTAATCAGTTTATTATTATCATTATTATAATTAATTATTTTACTTTAAATTCACTTATATTTGATACATTTATTTATTTTAATTTCAGCAGAACCCTACCTTACGGCCACCTCGGTAATAGGGTGACCAGTTTTTTGGGCCCAGAAAAATGGCTATGTACATTTTCTTATAAAAATCCCCTGTTAATGCAGTCACCTCTTAAGGTGACTCGACCCAGTTATTTTGTGAGGGTACCATCCTACTTTGAAGCTCTATGGTATCCCAAACTTTACTTTGATCGTAAGTCTAACATATAGCATGGATAACATATACATCAATCTACAATACAGCATAAAATTTTTGGCGATCGGAGTAAATGTCACGTGGTTATAGTGCCACGCCTCTTTGGGGTCTGAGTCGAAATTCTGCTGTTGCGGGCATTTTTTCGTGAAAATCTCTCGGCTACATATAGTGCGTATTAGTGCCTTGCGTTGAACAGACACCAAAATCGCAAAGACCCAATGCAAGAAATTCAGCGGTTTCCAAATTTAGGTCATAATTTATGCGAAAATAACAAGCCAACTTTACATGATTATATCTAATAAACTATGAAATTTATCCCTCTATTTTAGGGATCTTTATAACAGATGGGTCCTTGCAAGTCAGAAAAAACCTTTAGGGCCTTGTAAATGCGCGCGATTTCGAGTAATGCAAACATATACAAATTATAGTTTTTGCTAGTTGTTGACGTTTGTCAGCGTCTAGGATTCCTTCTCACGAAAAAAGCATTTTCTTAAAAATTTGTAGCCTTTTTTCCTTCAAATTTTTTCAGGGCTACAATTGATTAACTGACTACCCGAATTCTGAATTTTATGATCATTGAAAAACTGTGACATTATCTTCTATAAGCCCAAACTTGAGTAAACATTGAAGATTTTTAGCATTTTGGCTGAGTTTGTGCTTTGGGAGTTTTCGATTGTTTCTAGTCTGTCATGATACAACATTCTTGTTTCGCATGTGTGCAATGACCGCGCTTGGCTGACTTCCGAATGTTCACCGAGATATCATAGTTTTATAATCGTGTAAAGTTGGCTTTTTATTTTTGCATAAATTATGACCTAAATTTGGAAACCGCTGAATTTCTCACATTGGGTCTTTGCGATTTTGGTGAAAGTCTGTTCAACGTAAGGCGCTAATACGCACTATATGTAGCCGAGAAATTTTCACGAAAAAATGCCAGCAACAGCAGAATTTCGACTCAGACCCCAAAGAGGCGTGGGACTATAACCATTTACTCCGATCGACAAGTTTTAAGCTATATTGTAGATTGATGTCCACTTTTTTTACGCCCCATGGTCTGCTGGCCCCACCTTGGGACATCCGCAGGCCATTTGAAAGAAAAAAATGACAAATGCCCGGCAAGAAAGGGACGAGCATACTTCCAATTGACTGAGCCAATGTCACTAATTGAGAATCCAGTATTCCACCAGTTATACAACGTGGCAGCAAATTATACTTGGTATTAGTCTACAGTTAACGCTTAATCCCTAGATAACGGGAATCTTGTGACAGTCTAGATATCTCGAGTATAAAAGGTTTAAAGATCACACAACTCTATATAAAAACTGGAATGCCTTACCTCAAATCGGCAAAAAAAATAATAAACTCTATCACTGCCGTTTCATCCATTTGGGCACATCGCCCAAGAGCAAGTGTTTTGTAAGGTATCATTCAGTGGCATTATATGAAGAACAACCTTGTTTCCGTGGTATCCGCTCAAAAAAGCTAGAAGATTTGAAAACGTGAGAGACTGGGAAGACTCCCATAATGCCCTGTAAGCATAACGCGCGCACATTTTCCAAAATGGCGGACGGACCCAACGAATTTCAACTTGAACAACCTCCCTCAGATGGAATTTCTTCCGTCAAATTCAGCCCTACATCAGCATCATTTTTAGTGGTATCATCGTGGGATACAGTAAGCTTCTTTTATTTCAGTCAACTATGTTTGAATCGGTCACAATACAGAAATTTGATGACTTTAATATTATAGGCTTAGGTAAACTTAAGTTCTGCCGGCGGAAAGACGCTTTTTCGAGTATAATTTGAGCAGTATAATGGGAATCCCGTGACACTAACGATCTGACTGACAAAGAAAAAAATGCAGCGGCTACAGAATACAGAGCCACGTTGCTTCATTTTGTGAGGCCTTGATAGAAGTGGCTCGGTGCCTCGCTAGTCATAATGAGTGTAGAAAGAACGAAAAAGATACAAATTTTACTAGCAAGTAGTATGCAAGGTATGTAAGTATATTGAGAGGCATAAGCTTTAAAGAACAATCAAGGCGTATATTTTAGTGTCTCCTCAGTCCAGGTTACAGTTATAAAACAAGAGGGGTACATGTTTATGATTTAGTGGCTTGGTGGCTCTTCCGTCAGGACTGGCGAGCCGCTGAGCCTCTATTTTCACTAATGAGCTGCTGAGTGACTTGCAATTTATAATTCTAAGAAAGTTGACCTGTATTCTTTAGCTATGCCATGCCTCAAAGCTTAATAGAAAGCAGAAAGATTTCTGTATAGCTCTTACATTGATCATGCATGCAGCAAGCTTATAATATTTCATAAAAATAGTCAATATGAATAGAGTAAAAAATTGTACGCATGATAAATGTGCAGGGCTGTCGGAAAATTTACCAGGGTTCAGGCTCCAAAATTGGACATCTTTGTGGTCAGCACTAAATCCATTAAGTGTCTGTCTTATAGAGAGTCAAATAAAAGAAGTAAAGAAGGGCAAGGACCAAATCTGGGTGTCTCTTTTATAGAGGTGTCTGTCTTATAGAGATGTCCATTAAGATAGAGTCAACTTTAATGCTCTTGATTTTTTTGTTCTTTCAACAGTCAGTTAGACTTTATGATGTTCAGAATAATAACATGCGACTGAAGTACAATCACGCTAATGCTGTCCTAGACTGCTGTTTCCAAGATGGTGTACATTCATACAGTGGTGGTCTAGACAGTACCCTCAAAGTGTGAGTTGATTTTATTTTGTACGAGTCATCAGATGAGAGAAAATCTAGCACTAACCTTTTGACTTCACTTGCCTGCCAAAAATGCTAAAACCTAGAAAACAAAGGAGCATTCTACCGTGTATATTGCTGCAAAATGGGAGGCAGCTTGGCCGAGTGTTCAGCGCGTCGGACTCGCAATCCAGCCTTCCCGGGTTCGAATCCTGTGCTGGCCACTTGCTGGATTTGTTCTCAGTCGTCCCGAGTTCAAATCCTCGGCCTTCTGCCAGTTGGGGTTTTTAATCCTGTTATGTTGTATTTGAATGATTTGTTTCTAAATATTTGAGTGGAGTGCCTGTAAACTAGCTGGATAAGCTAAGTGCAAATTCCACTATAAACAAGCCTTTAAAATTTCAGTTGTATTTCTGTAAGGTACACTATTTAGCAACAGCAGCATTTTCAACGTGGTATGTGCCTACCATGGCTTTTGACGTTATATGTATGTGGATCAATGTGATGTACGATAAGCTAACATTTCAAAACTTGGAGGAGACTGTTACCTGTATAAACTGCGATTACCATTTCAAGTAACTGTTAAAAGGGTAATCTTTGTTCAAAGATAAGAAAAGAAATTAATTTAAAATAACATTGTATGACTTCCTGTCTTGTAATATCAAATAGAATGTTGATTAATCCTATTGTGTTTTGTTCAGGATGGACTTTAACACTTCAACTGAGCAAGTAGTAGGAATGCATGAGGCACCAATAAAATGTGTAGAATTCTGCCCTGCTATTGGTAAGACCTAACAAATTATGAAATGAGGTTTGCTTAGTGCCTTATGTAATACCCTAAACTGCTGATTATAAACCATGGGCTTATACATCTTCATAAGGGGTTTTGGGTGGCTTGCAAAATGGAGGGGCTTATATCAAAGGCTAAGCAAAGCTCTGCAGTAGATTAGGGAGGTTATACTTGTGGTTTGAAAAAAGTCTTGCAAGGTAGTCTGAGACAAGTAAATTTTGATTCTGTGCAAGGAACTTTCCTTGATCTCTCACTGAATGGGCAAGAACCCAGGCAAGTCTTGTCCCAAGTACCAGCCGAAGTTTAATTGTTTTTTTGAAGTGTTGTTGCAAGACAGTTTCTGCTCAGTGTGAACTAAATTGACAGCCTTTGTGCGGACAGAGCTTCCTCAGACAATGACAAGAGCCTCCCCTTTTTTTTTTAATTTCCTAAAATGAATTGCAGCATGGCAGAGCGGTTAGAGTGCTGGACCTCTAATTCATAGGCCCCAAGTTCTAATCCTGCCCTGACTGCTAGCTTGGTCCCTAGTTCAAATCCTTGGCCACACTTGTAAAATAGCCAACTGGTTCACCTCCTACCATTATGTTCCATTGAAATTATTTGTTTCATTATCTCTGAAAAGCCTCTAGGCCCTAAGTGGGAGAGGATAATATTAATGTATTATTATTATTATTATTATTATTAATATATTGTACTTGTTACTGTGATTTCTAGGTGTGATTGTTACAGGCAGTTGGGACAAAAACATCAAACTGTGGGATCCAAGGGCAAATCAGTGTACAGGAACATATCAACAACCTGAAAAGGTATTTAAAACCATCCTTGAGTTTTTGTCTCCTGAAAGTAATCATTTTCTGTTTTATTGTGTTGTTGAAGCTGCATCTGGGGAGAACCAGGCAGGGCAGCTAACTAATAATGAAGTTTTGAGTACCAAGAAAAAAGCCCAAGTGACTTCTGATTGACTGCTTAATTCTCCATGCAAATCTCCCTGATTTTTGTTTGAAACTAAACAAGAAATTCTCATTAGATCAAGAGTCACTTACAGCTGTATGGTCTCATTTCATTCACTATGTCATTATTGGGAGAGATTATTTACAAGTGAAATTGCTACTTCCGGAAGCATTTGAATTCCCTGCTTTTGATTGGCCGTAAAAATCAGAAGCAGGCAAATAAATCGTTTTTGGGCTGGTTTTTTTTTTTTTTCAAATGAGTGGGTGCCCAACAACTCTTCTGACCATTTGATGAACTTTGCCCACACCAACACAATTTGCCTGTTATCA
This sequence comes from Porites evermanni, assembly GCA_942486025.1. Lineage (NCBI taxonomy): Eukaryota > Metazoa > Cnidaria > Anthozoa > Scleractinia > Poritidae > Porites > Porites evermanni. Next base: position 8,960 of record CALNXI010000874.1, on the reverse strand, counting down.
TTTCCCCATCAGCTACTTGCTCTGGATATCTCAGGATGTTGTACATGTAGCTCCTCATTTCTTCAAAACATATAACTGTTTTAATATTATTGTCCTTAACAAACTCTCCATAGTTTTCCTTTCTTTTTGTCAGGAACTAATAATGTGCTTTTTTGTAGGTCTACACAATGGCAACATCTGATGAGCGACTTGTTGTTGGAACAGTAAGGAATATTATTTTTTACTGAAGTATACTTGTACTTTGTTACTTGTGTTTCTGTCAAGGTTTTCCTTTGTTTGATTGTTTGATTAGATTTACTAAATTTTGCATTATTGCAGGCAGGACGGAGAGTGATGGTGTGGGATCTCAGGAACATGGTAAGAACTGTTCTACTGATACTTTACTGTTTTGATATGTACTGGTAAGCAGAAAAGAATCAGGAAATGTAAGAATTAACAGTTTTTTAAAGTTTCACATTGTGTTTGGTTGGAAAGGTTTTACATAGGTGCCGTGGCATTCTTTATTCAAAGACAAAAGCATTGATTTCATTATTTTTCTGGTGCCCAAACCTTTTTGCTATTGTTGTGCTATTTAGTAAGACTTAGTTTTTTAACCCTCATGCAAGATGTACCACAGTCTCATCCCTCTCCATTCAAGAAGCCCATCTTTGTGAGAAGGCGGTAACTTACTTCCCAGTGGTACAATAACTTGTAAATTTAAAGTACTAAAGTCATACCTTATATGGTGTCAATTTATTCTCATGTAGGGATGTGTACAACAGAGGAGAGAATCTAGTTTAAAATACCAAACAAGATGCATTCGAACATTCCCCAACAAACAAGGTCAGTGAATATCATAACCGTCAAGATTATAGGAACAAGGTTTCAGTTAGAGGGGAAAACTAAGTGTCAATATATAAGCAGTTATTGATTGAACAAATGTAATAATGAAATTGTTAATGGTGAATAATCTATGACAGTAAAAAGATTGCAATTTTTTGTTAACAAGTAAAATGCAATAAACATGAGTATTTTCCAGTTGTGGACTCGTATGACAGTGTTATGGACCTAATAAATGTAACGATCATCACAGTTGAAGATGTAACTTAAGCAGTTGCGAAAAGAAAGCCTGAAAGAAATCAGGCTTGCCAGGATTCAAACCCTGACTTCTGCGATCCCAGTGCAGCACCCCTAACCAATTGAGCTAATAAACCAACTGGGAGCTGGTCATTATATTGGTTCATAATTAGCCTGCGAACAGCAGAGGCATTTCCGGTCGTCGCTTCTCTCCCTCCGGAGGAGAGAAGTGACGACCAGAAATGCATCTGCTGTTCGCAGGCTAGTTCATAACATACTCTAGGGAAAGATAAAGATGAAGTAATGAATACAATATATGTGAATTGCTTATATTGGATCTGTGGGATGATATTATATGATGATATGTTACAGATCATTGGATAGTGTTTCAAAAAAAAACAGTAGTGTTTCACATAGTCTTACAGAACTTCCATGAAGTTTAGATGCATTTCATAAAGAGCTAAATTGAATAATTTCTTAAAGTTCACTCTTTTAATATGGATTTGTCTGACAGTAAATTCTTTCTTGCGTCAAAATCCTTAGGCTATGTGTTGAGCTCCATTGAAGGCAGAGTAGCCGTGGAATACTTTGATCCAAGCCCTGAAGTACAGAAAAAGAAATATGCTTTCAAGTGTCATAGAATCAAAGAGGAGGGAATGGAAAACATTTACCCTGTCAATGCTATATCCTTCCATAATGTGTGAGTAAATAAACATCTATAGCAGAGTTTCCTAAACTCTTGAAGTTTCTTGCATTTGAATTAACAACAAAAACTTTCAAAATTAAGTTTTTGTGACACTTTGCTTTTATTCTTAGTCATGCTTTGGTTTGCCCTCCAGGACCAATCTTCATTTTTTGACTGGTGAATTCAAGCATAAAAACAATTTTCTTTCTTTACGTTAATTATTTGTTACTTGGAATGATTTCAGACACAACACATTTGCCACTGGTGGATCAGATGGCTTTGTAAACATCTGGGATGGCTTCAACAAGAAAAGACTCTGTCAGGTAGAGCACTAACATTATTACCTCAACATTCTTGCAAATTATTTTATACAAGCCAGATCATGCACTTATACTTTACTCAGGAACACCTTGTAAATCTGGGTGCAGGAACTGATATTTCCCTTCCTTTTTTTCAGTTCCATCGTTACCCAACAAGTATAGCATCATTGAGCTTTAGTAATGATGGCAGTTTGTTGGCCATAGCTTCATCATACATGTATGAGGAGGATGAAAAAGAGTAAGTCTTCAATCACTCCCAGGAGTTAAGAAAATTAGAATATGTAAACCTTATTGTGTAAAATCCTGCAAAAATGAGGGTGCAAAGAAAGTCAGTTTTTTTTATAGCTAGCACGCACTAGCCCAAGAGAACAGCATTGATAACAGTTCTTCTGCAATTTGCCATGTGAAAGAGGTTTCATTTCTGTTGGTCATGCTTTAGGGGTACTTCCTTGCCCAGCAAGAAAATCTACTTGTTGTAGACTACCAGATGTGACTTTTTTCCAGCCCTCTTGCTTGTTGGAGTTCTAAATCCTGTTATGTTTCATTTGCACTAGTTGTTTTGTGCCTGTAAACTAGCTACAATCGGTGACAAAATTAGTTGAGGCACTAATCCGGAAAGGGGCTTATTGATGTTTTACCTACTTTACAATTTCTCAACAATTTTTTCATTGATTGTAGATCAGCAGAGTGAAGTTTCAGTATAAGCTAAGAATTTACAACAACACTACCAACTGTATTCGGGATCTTGATAACCTTGATGGAAACTAGGGGTCAATTTAATAACATGTTAACAAGTGTAGCTACTGTTTTAAGACTGAACCTAAGGCTACCCTTGTAAATGACACTAGTAAAAGTTTTATTAAATTGACCCCATGTGCTATTGATATCAGGGTTAGAGGCAGTGCTTAGAAAAGGTGCACTTGTGTTCCCCTTAAAGGTATTGATGTGAGAAAAGGCTACAAGAAATACATATACCTTCTATTTCATTTTATTTCTTTCATCATTAGACATCCTGAAGATGCTATTTACATACGGAGGGTTTCAGATGCTGAGACTAAACCCAAGTAAAGTGGTGCTTTTGGTAACAGCAGAAGACAGTTCAACAACAAAACACACCATTGTACTGTTTGTAGAGCAATGTATTAATGAAAACAATATCCTTTACAAAGGGGGTGTTTACGTGAGAAAACCTGCATGCATGTTTTTGCATGTTTTTTTTGTCGTTCCTTGACCAACATGACGATGCCACCATGGATTGACAATAATTACGCATGCATGTGCTACCCGTTTTGGTCTATCAGCAGAAAGATTTTACAACCGGGGTGAACTTGCAACCGCATGACATTTTGTGGTGGTATCATATAAACAAGTACAGAGCCACAAGAGGGAACTGGATACCGGAGTGAACTCCTGACAGCACCAAAGTCACCTTGGTGTCATGTAAACACCCCCTAACAGAAAGATTTTGCCAACCATCTTCTAGTTAAACCAAGTAGGTTGTAAAAGGCCTGTGGTCATCTGCTGGCAGTTTGCACATTATTATCTGTTAGCTGTTTTTTATACAAGTAAAAAACAGTCTTTTGTTGATAATAGCTCATTGTCCTAAAACACTTTAAAAAGTAACAATTTAAACATTCTTTCATCTTATCAAGACATTTCCCAAGGACAGTGTAAAGCAATCTACATTCTTTTCTGATGCATGTACATAATATTAATAAAAAACATTAAATGGTTACACCATGAGACAAAGAATCAGTCTATTATTATCATTGTTTTCAATGTTATTATTATTATTATTATTATTATTATGTACAGTATTACATTATTACATCTAAACTAATGAATTAGAATAACAAAAACTTTTTTACATATGTGGTTAGACGCTGTTTACCATAAACCTAAATGTCATGTATTCTTATTGAGATCTTCTGTAGTTGAAAATTTCTTTATTTCCCAGGACTGTGCTTTGTCTTTAGGATTTTGTTAGAGCACCATGTTTCCTGTCCTTTTACTTAGCTTAGGATTTTTGGAACTTGTGAACTTCTTTTCAACAATGTTGGTTTTGCATCTTGCCTTCAAGTCAATCCTCACTGTTTCCCATCTTACACACCACTTGCTATGTTGGCATAAAGTAATGATAATGGTGGGACGAGACTGTTTAGGACATTACAGTCACTTACTGCTGAACAGCAGCTGAATACTAACCAGTATATCGCTTCAAAGTTGATACCTCTTTTACAGGGGAAGCTTTTCCAAGATGCGACTTGCAATGGTCTTATAAGCTTTACTCTGTTTCAGAAAAGACAATGGAGAATAAATTTGTTGGTTATGTTTCTTTAATCCTATGTTTCTTTAGTCTTGTTTCTTTCTTTAATGTCCAAGTTAAATTTGCTTGGTGCTGTTTTAGAACAATGTCAGGTGTAGTACACTGTACCTGCAGACAGTCTGGCTGAGAAACTACAATGGGTTTTCCTGAATCTGCTGTTTCTCTTATGTCAATATGGAGAGGAATGTCACCTACAAAAACATAAAGCAACACAGAACATACGGTGAAATTTATAGGTTCTGTTTGACACATGTTTGACAGCCTTGTGATACTTGCCTCTTCAATGTGAATTGAGTTTTGCACAAAAAAAACATTCTTAATAGAAATTCAAGTAACCATTCAAAGCTGATGTCAGACGTGAAATTTTGTATTTGGAAAGAGGGTATCATTTTTTGGTTTTGGTACGCATGTTCTTACCGATAAGGCTCTGGAAGCATTTGAGATTTTTACAATCAACATTCCTTTCTCATTTGTTCATCATTCTTCTTGGGAAAACTGGTTGCACCAGATATAGATTTATATTTTATTCCTGTTTTAGTTTAGTTATTGAATTTCATTTATTTTCAGATAATTAAGTCATTGTGGTAATATAAACTACCACCAAGGCAGGTAAAAGCACCCAAGAGCCATCAGACTCATAAGGCTAGAGCTTAACCCAGTTTCTGTAGCATGAAGCACCAAATTGGAACATCAGTCAATAACAGGACTTGAACCCGGACCTAAAGGCTCAAAGTTTGAGGTGTTAACTGCTAAGCCACCATGTTCCCATATAAAACATTAGCAAAGCTTATGTATAAACATACCTAAGAGCTCCATGTCCATTTCTTTGGCAACATTGCGAGCTCCATCTTGTCCAAATATGTATGCTTTGTGTTGACACTTGGGGCACACATAATGGCTCATGTTTTGGATCAATCCAAGCACCTTCAGGAAGAAAAGTAGAGAAATGTTCTTTTCAGATACAAAGCTAAATAACAACAACAATGACATTTATTGTTTGTATTGTGCCTTTTCTATAAATGTCTTTTATTTACCCTCTTTTATTATTTACCCTTGTCTTTATTTGTCTTTCATTTACCCTGCAACACATTGACCCCATCGTAGTTGAATGTTTAAAAAAAAGTCGCTTTTTTAATCAGTACTGTTATTTTGTAACAGTAATTGTATCTGGAGGTAATTAAAAGCTTTTTAGCTCCAGTGGAGACAGGAAACAAAGAGAGGGGGAGCTGAATGCTTGCTATATGAAGAACACTGAAAGAATCTATGAAGAAGCCATGTTATTAACTGTTGCATCTTCAAGCTGACTATAACTCGGCTGCTAATTTTTGGGGAATGGAAAGGGCTTACAACTTGAGATTTGGGGACACAATATTCTCCAAGTGTTTTTTTTTGTGCCCAATAAAGCATTAACTTACTGGCACATGAACTTTCCTAAACATTTCAGCTCCCCTGCGAGCATCAAGCAGTGCAATGTCTTGAGGAGTTGTGACTATAACAGCACCTATAATTATCAAAAAGGAATAAACATTACACTGACATCAAAACATCACTATTAGGTTCAACACCAAATTTAAAGGTAACAAAAAAGCTTTTACTTCAGTTTCAGCATGACATGATACATTATTGAAAAGCTCCGGACAAAATCATCCTGAGAGGCAGTGAATTTTGCATGACTTGTTTGAGTAGACTAACAGAATTCTGAACATTTTTTGCTGATTTGCACTTTATTTTCATATAATAACATGCAAAAAATGTCCATTTTCGCAGAAGCTTTCTTGTGCTTTTTCTCTGTTTAAGGAATGTATGAATTTAATGTATTTGAACTGTGGGATGAAGATGTAACCTATGCAGATGAGAAAAGACAGTCTGAAAAAAAAGCAGGCCTGAATTTTTTTCAGGCTTTGTTTTCGTATCCACGTAAGTTGTGTCTTCAACTGCGATGATCCTTTTTCCATTTAGTTTCTATGGTCCCCTCACAACAACCATTTGTACCTCATTTTAACAATGAAATAAACAAAGACAGCAATGAAATTAATTTGATCCTGCACAGAAACTTCATATTACTTTACACTAAGCCTTTTTAGTTTAAATTACATTGTTTATCATTTTTGTTAAATACTATTGGAGTATCCAAGTAAGCATTATCGAGGGGAAATCCAATCCTGTGACATTTCTTTAAACAACTGGCTGACCTGAAATAGGAATCTGTTGAGAGATAGACAGCTGCGTGTCTCCAGTGCCTGGTGGCATGTCAATCACCAAGACATCTAGTTCTCCCCAGGCCACCTGTCGTAAAAGCTTTTCAACGGCAGACATGACCTGTTGAGGGGGTCAAGAAACAACAAGGAGAAACAGAACCCATCAAAGTAAGGTCATAACAAATGTTGTGTAATCCCTAAAAGCAAATTTAAATTTTCCTTTATTTCATGAGCGGAATAAAAAACACAATCATTTAAAGGTTCATCTTACCATGAGTCCTCGCCACACAATTGGAGCTCCTTCCTCCACAAGAAATCCCATTGACATACTTAAAAAAAAAGAAGCAAACAAAAACAAAAAAGACACTTTTAAGAAAGGCTTTTTTACAGTATTTATTGATGCTGGTTTGTAAACTACACGTGGGACAAATACAAAAATCTGGATAATGTTTTTTATAAAAGAAGGAGGAAAGAAAATTTGCCTAGCTGAAGTTTTATAAGAACTTGTCTATCCCTTTAACAGAGTGAATCCAATTTCCCTTTGATGCAAGGGCTAGTACTCTAAACGTCCACTTTTGATTCTTTTTAAGGAGGCAAACTGACTTTATCAACTTAATTGATAAAACCAAATTTTGAATTCACTACTTCACAAATGCAACACAATAGTGTTGAAACTGCCATACTTACATTATGGATAAGAATGCTACAATAACGGAAAGTGTCATAAGAGAATCAGGGCCGTCATAAAATTTAAGAGGCAGGGGCGGGGCATTTCCCCCCGCTACTACCACAAACATGGCCCCAGCTGCTTTCATAGGAAAATTGACCTTTGTCACGCAGCGGCCAATTTGTCTGAGGAGATTATGCTTGGCTAGCCTTGTAGAGAGAACGAGGCTACCTATGCGTAAACAAAGCTTTTTAAATCTTCTGAGACAAAAGGCTGCCATGTGACAAAGGTCTATAGAAGAAAAATAGAACCCAAAGAAATCCTTAGCTGTTTTATTCCCTGCCTACTTGTTGTCTTTACCTGACAACTTGAAATCTTAGTGACATCCCTGGAGAATAATATACTGAATATTAAAACAGCCAACCTCTCTCCAAAAATCCATCTTAATTACAGACAGTTCTGGTGGCCCAAAAACCAAACCCCTTGATATAGTTTCTACCTCAATAACTCAGACATATAAGGAGATTTGCCCATATTCTAATAAAACAAAAACCACTAAGGCATGTTGCTGGTGGTTTAGGATAAAAAGAATGAATAAATTATGTCATGTTTAGTGGAACTGAAATGTTGAATAGAAAATAAGCAGATAAGTTAGGTTTAAGTTAAAGAAATTATAACTCTGTCTGATCGTTTACCTAAAGTAACTGGATTAGAAAGGAGCATTGTCCTTACCAAGGCATACCAAAATTTACCAAAGGCCTCATCTGATTTTCTACCAAGAGAATAAAAGATGTCTTTTACTTGTAGAGGCAGAATTTATATTAATCTAACAAGTTGTATATTCAACTAAAAGATCAGACAATATAACTGTATGATTTACTACATTTATCCATATTTATATACACATTCATCCAGGATGGTCAGACTTATAAGCTATGGGACCAAAGCATTGAGTGGTTGTTAAACATTGAACTGCAACTAACGTTTTGTCAGCTCTGGCTCTCCACTCAAGTTCATCATCTTTGGTATTGAAGGACCATAAACATCAGCATCCAGGAGCCCAACACGTAGAGACTAGGAGGACAGGAATAACACAACATAATTAACCTGTCACTTCTGCAATGATTTTCATTGTAGGAGAAATTAATTTTGATTTTATTCTTGTACAAACCTGTCCACTAGCCAGCATTCCTAAAGCCAAGTTAACTGAAAAAAAAGATAGATAATAATATTATTTATTTATAAAAGAATTTTGTTGTCATTTGTGCTCTTCGATAGAGAAGAGCAGCACTGAAAAAAACTGGTCTAAACTGTGTGGTTTGGGGGTGTTCACCTTTCTATTCCCATATTCTTCCACACAACCATAGTTGTAAATTGTAAATTGTAAATTGCTTTTTAACCCACAAAGCACTTAAGAGTTCATATGAACTTTTAAACATGTCCGTGCGTTGCAGATCAAATTGGAATTTGGAAGTGTTGGTTTTTAAGGAGAGGGGAAAACCAGAGTACCTGGAGAAAAACCTCTCAGAGCAAGGGAGAGAACCAGCAACAAACTCAACCCATATATGGTGTTGACGCTGGGATTTGAACCGGGGCCACATTGGTGGGAGGTGAGTGCTCTCACCACTGCGCCACCCTTGCTCCCTCTTGTGGTGGTTTGCCTTTTATTATGGGTCTTAAGCTTGCATTACCTCCAATGGCTTTTACT
>CALNXI010000873.1:163863-178215 GCA_942486025.1 Porites evermanni | reverse complement strand
CTCAATCTCTGTTACCGTCTCAGGATAATCCGGCTTACAAATTTCCAGGTGATGCTGAATGATGCCCCCAAGAAGAAAGGGTGATGGGCCCAGACCAAACAAGGCACGCGTAAAACGCAGCGTACGTACATTCTCGGGATTCTCTCTGTCAATCCAATGAAATCTCAAATGTCTTCTGCTATTGCTACTGCATGAAATCTTCCGCGCACCAGCACTCTCCAAATCTGGATTTGTAAGAGCGGTCCTGTCTCTAGACACTCGTTAAGGGAAGGAGCTGTATCCTTGGCTCTAGCAGAGGCATCGTAAACAGTTCGCATCTTTGTGGCTGCTGCATTCTCTCTAATGACAGCCTTATAAGAAATGTAAAATTCTTTTCCTTTAGCGGGCATTTCTGCTTCCTCTACAACCCCCTCTTCAAGCTGCTCACCGATTATGGCATCACACTCTTCTATTGTCTGGCAAGGGGGGGGGGTGGTTTCCTTTCCATGGGAGAACTGTTTCGTACAACCCCTCTGGACTGCGTTTCATTTGTTTAAGGAACTCCTGGTGCACGACTCTCTGGTCACCAGTGGGCGTGTCTTCCAACCCAAGGACATCTAAGCGGCACAATTCTTCATAGTCGGTTACTAATGTCTGTGTGAGGAACATGTTTTCAATGTCCACCTCAGCACCAGAAGACATTATTGTCCAGCCGAACCTGGTTTGTTCAGCAATGGGCTCTCCAGTTTCTCCCACACGTTGATAAACAGCCATCTTGATTCTTGTGTACTCATTAGCGCAAAGTATAACATGGATAGTGTCAGTTTCTTTCATTTGGACTCCCTTAAGATGTGAATAACGTTTCAGCATTTCTGGATAGTTAGGGTCCTCTAGCGATAAAAGTTCTCGTTGTTCAATCTTCGTAGCGCAGACTAGTAGCGTAAGCCTTTCTTGAGTGTCACTGATCTTAATATCATAAGTCTCAATGCGCTTGGTAACCAGGCCCATGATCGTCTTGATACCGCGCGTAAGGGTGCGAGCTGGTTTAACTTTCAAAAGATCCACCAACAAAGCTGAAATGTAGGTTCCAGTAGCGCCAGTATCGAGCAATGCGCGGCATTTGACTCCGTTAACTTTAACAACGACGACTGAATGGCAAACTTTCTTTCCCACGTGTGCGGCTGTCATTGCTGCCGCCTCATTTGATAGTTGACTATTTCGGTCGCAGATTGAGGTGTGGTGCGTCTGCTTGCAATTCGCGCAGTTCCCTATGCTCCGACAATTGGTTGCTCTATGCGGACCAGTACAATTGAAGCACAGCCTTTTCTCCTACAGATATTTCCTACGATCTTCAACGCTAGTAATGGCGGTACAATCTTTAGCTTTGTGCGACACTTCACGGCAGTAAACATAACCACGTGTCGCATTTCCGTTGCGTTCCTCCACATGAAAACTTCTTAAGGTATTGCGTGACTTCACATTTTCTCGGGGATGGATTTCCTTCCACTCACGAAGCGCGTTAAGCAATTGCGTGAAATTTCACGACTGCCTTTCTGGGTGACCGTCTACTAATTCAACTTTAATTCCCGGCAACTTATTCAAAATACCCCGCACCAACGCCACGCATTCGGAAGTTTTTCCTAATGTTTCAAGCAACTGAACATTGCGGAGCAAAGCTTCATAAAAGTCGTGTACTTTGGCTGGTTGAGTTCCGGAAATGAGTGGAAGCGCAAGAATATTTTCAATATATGCGTTCACGATCTCGCTCATCTTTCCATAATTACTCTTCAAAATGCTTTTTGCGCGCTCATATCCTTCTGTAGTGAAGGAAAGGCAATCTATTCCTTTACGAACGCGTGCGTCTACTAGCTCCTTGAGAAAGGCAAATTTCATGACTGCTGGTAGATCGGTGCTATCAATTTCTGCTTCAAATTTGTTCCAAAACGACAACCAATTTTCAAGAGCCCCATTGTATTTGGTTATCATGAGCTTTGGTAATTTGACGCTTTGTTTATGCGGCAAGTCTGGCGTTGAGTTTTGGGCCTTAGAGAATTCTGCCTTTTGTTCCAGCTGATGCCGCTCAAACTTTAGCTGCTCCTCACTTTTTCGAGCTAAATGATATTCCTTATTCCAGAATGAGTGACTATTTCTTTGAGACGAGCCTCTAAGAATTTGATGTCATTGTCCACAATGTCAATCTTACCGTCGGTTCCCTCTCCCTACTCTTTTACTTCGTCCACAGTTTCTCCCTTTTCTAGTTTTTCTTGCTCTATATCCCTCTTTAACTCCTCAACACCAGCTACTATAGTCTGCAAGGCTTCTTTGTGTCGACAAATCTTTTCCAAGTCATCGTTAAAAGCAACATCCTTAGTTTTTACTGTGGTTAGTACAAGCAACTGTAGCTTTGCGCTGAGCTTGGCCTCCATCATCTCTATCTATTTTCTCAGCGTCCCGTCGGAGGTGCCACTTTGTCGTGAATGCCGAAGGGCCGTTCTTCACGATATCACAGTTTAAAGGAAAACAGGGTTTATTTCAGAGCTTCGATCCTCACAGTACAATGGCTCGCTCACACAGTACACAAAATCGTGACTTCCTTGAATCTATAAGCTTTAGTTTTTAATCCGATCTGTCATCAAGTTCTCTGTCGCTCTGACAGACTAGTGAAACTATTAATAACAAAATCTAAACGAATAAAATCACGCCATCTCACAATCACGCTACACTCTTGCTTCATAACACAGCATTTTCTCGGACTCTCGAACCCTATTCGGCACGCATCATGTTAGGGGTCAAGAGCGTTCAGTTTTTCTTACATCAGGTTAGGAATAGTAAAGTTACAGCATTTTCCAACTCGTACTCTATTCGGCACGCAGTATGTTAAGGGCAAAGAGCGTACAGTTTTGCTTACATCAGGGGAAGAAAGTTAAGTTACAGCATTTTACACCTCGCAACGCGCTATTCGGCGCGTAGCAGAAAAGTTACTTTAGAACGCGTATTTTTCTTTTTATCAGTTTAACTGGGCTGACACATTCTCCATCTTGTACTACATTTGGCATGCACGTAAATCGCGTTATAAAAGATTGAGAGATTGTTTGACTGAAATTGAAAAAGAAAAGGAAAAAAGTTATTTTTTCCTGTTCTGTGTACTTACATTTCGCATTTGCCATATCTTTATAAGGAAGTAGAAGTTAATTTGTATTAAAATTTTACGCATTCTGAGATAGCCTTCATTTTGTTTGGCATAAAGCAGGGTGGCGTAACAGAGAATGTGTGACAGACGTTAAAATTTGGCCTAGCTGGATGCCGTGTTGGCCTGGCCTGTGACCTAGGGTCGTCTAAGTTTTTTACTTTATATTTGAGTGGTTTCCGTCCTCATCATGTCATGAGTTGTCATCGCGTCGATTCAGGTATTTCATAATTTGCCATAATTTATGCGTCGTACTCTTTTTGGCACGCTACTCTATTCGGCACTTTACGGTGGACCCATCTCCGAAAGGTCCAGCAAAGCAAAACGCTAAATAATCTTGCCTAGTTATAAACCCACAGGCGCGATTTCGGCACAGCGCCCTAAAATCATAATGCATGCAGAAATATCATACTATTTCACACAAATAGTTCATAAGAACAGAGTCGAAACATGTATGCAAAATAGAGTGTATGGGGCTAAGTGAGAATCTTACCACACAGTGTTCTTTAAAGTAGTCGATTTCATCAGATGCATGCAGGAGTCAGATGGACATGGAAAAAAGGATTCTGTGGTAGGTGCATGAGTCAGCACTGGTGGCATGCATCACTGCATGTCGGTAGAATTTCATGTGTAGAGGACTTATAGCTAAAATTGTAATTCACCTGAGCACAGCTAAGCATTCTAGAAGAGAGATCTTACCTTATCATACAGGGAATCTTCAATAAGGTGGGGTAAAGATAGCCTAAAAATCCCCGCACTTCCCAGTTAACACAATTTCTATCTCGTCCGGAAGCATTTAGATGGCCGAAATGAGTTGTGGGACACCTACTACCTGATGGATAGACGATACTTTACATGCTATGCGCGGCTCTAAGTATTTTCCAAAGATCGATGCCAAGAGCGGATTCTTTCATCTTTCACTCGATGATTTATTTATCTATGCCGAGGCCATGACCGAACTTCTAAAGCGCATCCGCAAGGTTTTAGATCGATGTCGCCAGTACAACCTCAAGCTCAGTCGTAGCAAATGTGAATTTGGAGTGAAACAAATAACAATTTTAGGACACGTTGTTTCTGAAAAAGGAATTAAACCCGATGTGAGGAGGACATTGGGGGGTACCCAATACCGCAATACCGTAAGAAAAAATGGCAAATACCGAAATACCGCGTCGAAAATCGTGTAAATACCGATACCGATTATCTCAATCAAATTTATAATCGGTTTCGCATACTTATGGTTGCTTCCATCTAGCGCGTTTAATTATCTCAGGGCATTTATGCACCAGATGTCGATGTTTTTTTAATATTTTGGTGGTTCGCAAGTTTTCATGAAAAGTAAACTACATTCGTTCAACCTTTAGGCAGGTCGACCCAACAGCTAATTAACTCGAATAAAAATAACTCCTGAAAGCGCGAAAAACAAACCAAACAAAACCCTTTTCCACGCACGTCTAGTGCGAGTTTTGATAAGTGAGTCCAGCCTAACACGTCAGAGTCTCAGGGGTCAACTGTCTCGACTGAACTATCTCGACTGTCTCACACGCCGCCGCGGTAAGAGGTAAACTTACCAAATTTTCTCTTTTAACTTTACAAGGCGTTTTTCAATCCTCGAAACCCGACATCTAAACTTATTCTTGTTGCGATAATGTTCAGCTCCCTCGCCCTCTTCATAAAAAATTACCACACAGTCAATGATGACCACGCCGTCTTCAACCTCAGCGTCCTCAGCCATTGTGAGAAAACGTGTAAGACCTCGAATTACCGGCACAGGTACACAGATCGAAAAGCCTGCTAAGGTAACTTGAGACGACTCATTATCATTGGAGGCAACAACAATCACAGTATATATTATCGACATTTAACTGTTACAAAATGGCCCAATAATGGTGTAATCATTTACCGTTATGTCTCAAGACATCTAAATATTAACTTTTATAGACCTTTATGTCCTACTGTGTTTTGTTTTACGTATTTTATCGAAAGGAAAGCGCAAATAAATGGTACCGTAATACCGTGAACAATCTTATTTCACCGAATACCGTCAGCCAAATGAAAAACCGCATACCGCAGAGCTAGATGATACCGCAATACCCCACGTGAAAATTAAAGTTACCGAAATACCGCATGAAAAAAAGCCCAATACCGCAATACCGTAAGCCCTCATGTCTCCCTCCGATGTGGCGAAAACGGACGCCATCAAAGCTACGCCCCCTCCTAGCAATGTCTCTGACCTCCGATCGTTTCTTGGGACTTGTAGCTACGTTTGTAAATTTATTCCAAGTTATGCCAACATAGATGAACCGCTTAGAAAGCTTACTCGTAAGGGGCAGAAATCGACATGGGAAAAAGAACAAGCAAAGGCATTCAAAGCCCTAAAAGAAGCGCTGTCAGACGCACCAGTTTTGGCTTGTTTTAGCTTAAATGTCCCGACGTACGTAATCACAGACGCCAGTCCAGTTGGTTTAGGTGCTATTTTATTGAGCGTAAACCGATCACCTACATTAGTCGATCACTCACATCGCTGGAACGGAGGGGTTGCGGAGGAGTTGCGTCTGGGCGGTCGAACATCTACACAATTATTTGTTTGGCATTAAGTTTACTTTGTTGACCGACAACAAGCTTCTTTCGTCTATGTTTGATCCATATTCGAGCAAAGTTTTATTCCTCGTATCCAGCGTTTAGCTTGGAGGTTACATCAGTACAGTTTTCGTATTCAGCATATTGCAGGGAACGCCAACACAGCAGATTCGCTGTCGCGATTGCCATCCAAGCAAAATGATTGTTCAGATACCGGTTTCGTTTCGAAAATTATGTACGATTTGTTTGCATGTCAAATATGTCAGATCTTCAAGCGGTCACTCTTTCTGACAGGAGATGCGACACTAGTATAGACGTCACGCTGTCCAAATTAGTTGCCCAAATTCAAAACGGAAAATGATCATTCGATACCGATCTTGAACCGTATAGCCGCATAAAGGACGAATTGTCTATTTTTGAAGGAGTAATTCTTAGAGGGAATCGAATTGTTGTTCCACAGTCTCTACGAAAACAAATTCTATCACTAGCGCACGAGACGCATCAGGGAATTGTGAAGACCAAACAATTTCTTAGAACTCGTTTTTTCTGGCCCGGCATGGACGATGCAACAGAGAAAATGATCAAACATTGTCAAGCATGCGTGGTGAATCAACCTTTGAATAAATACACGCCGCTTCAGCCAACGCCTCTACCTCGTGGTCCTTGGGTGAAAGGCGCAGTGGATCTCGTTGGACCAGTCGACGGAAAGTTTGTATTGACCTACATTGATTATTATTCGTCTTATCCGGATGCGTACATCATAAAAGCAATCACTTCACGCGAAGTCATTAAGGCCCTAACTGATATTTTCGCTAGATTTAGGTTTCCAGAGGAACTCGTTTCAGACAACGGAAAACAGTTCATCAGCGAAGAATTCAAAGCGTTTCTCAAATCGTGTGGAATAAGGCATATGCGTGTTTGTCCGTACTATGCGCGAAGTAACGGAAAGTTGGAGAGATTTCACTGGTACTTAAAGAAAATTTTTGGAGCGGTGATCTCTGAAGGCAAGTCCTGGCAAAAGGAACTACCGAATATTCTTATGACTTATCGCGCAAGTCCACAACAAATTAGTGGAAAATCGCCTAGTATGCTGTTGTTCAATCACGAAATTCGTACGAAGGTACCGCACATTGAGTCTAACTCAAATACAGCAGCATCGGCACTTGATCGTGACCATCGATCAAAATGTAGCTTGTATCAAGCGAAACTGAAAGACTATCATGACACCAAGCAACATGTGTCCCCGCATAATTTTCGCGTTGGCAATGTCGTGTCTTGTGGTAATATGAAGCCCAAAAAATTGAACTCGAAATTCTCTTTGGCTAAGCACGTTAACATCGCGCGGGACACATTCAGTCTAATCAACGGGGACACGGGTACCACGTTGGTTCGCAATGCAAAGTACTTAAAGCATGCGCCTAGTGAGAGCATAGATGATGATGGCGAAGTAAAAATTTCTACCAACTATAAGGAGTCCAACAATTCTAGTGACTTTAGTTCTAAGGCTTCTGACGCTTGTGACAACACTAAACCTTCTGGTCATGTTGACGAGCAAGCCTCTCAGAATGAACAGGTCATCACCACTAGGTCATGACGAGTTCTAAAGTTAACTAAGGACTGTGACAATTTTGTATATTATTGACATTAAATTTTGCTGATTTTATATGATCTTGTGATTGGTTAAATGTATCTTTCGAGTGTTCTTAGAACCCGCCCGGGAAGGAAGTAGTGTATTGATTACCATAGTAACGATTATGTACTATTACCAACATCAGTGAAACTACGTGTAGTAAGTGATATTAAAGAAATACAGCACGAATGTTAAAGTACGGATACCAAGTGAAAGTAGATTATGATTTGTACTAGGATAAAGATAGTTGTTCAGTTCGTGAAGGACATTATGTAGAAAGCAATGAAAGGGTGAGTATCTCGTTGTCTCATGACTACACCACACCAGTGATCGCAGCACTTGTTTGGAAAAGTCGAACTCTTGTCTTAGAGGCCATAGGGAAATTGTGTAGACACGGAAGGATTATTTATTATTCCTTGAAATAAAACGGAGAAAACGGATTTGTAAGTCAGTCAAAGGATTAATTTTCATTCCTTCTCCTTTTAAATCGCTATGTATGTGACTCTGTTTGTCATTGTTTTTTAATAAAGTTTTTTAAAACGGTATGTCGTGTCTGGTTTTATTGCTAGCAATTATGAGTCGCGTGTTTTAATTGATCCTTGTTAAGTTATTTCAAATTGTTTTTATAATAATAGTCAAGGTTATCTCTTGGGGTTTTTATTGCAGAGCTAATTTGTATGCAACGGTGGGCTTGTGAACTCGCATAGTTACCTAACTAACGGCGCGTGAAACCTTGAGACTTTAATAGTTTTTCATGTCCTCGAGATAGATGGGAGAAAACGGTTCTGTAATAGTCAGACAAACTTGAAATAAAGCGTTTTCAGCTCCAATTTGTGTATGTTTTGTTTATATATCCGAGTTTTAGCGCTAAATAAGATATAGGAAGCCGTTTCTCGCGTTGCTAGGTGATCTCTTCTCTTATTCCTATTTTTCTTTTAATAGACGGTCCGAAAACCGGGCTTTTCCGGGCAAGTCTAGGCAAGCCTATTGTTTCTATTGAAGTAGAGTGACGCTCATTAGTAAACCTATACCGAATTAGTATGCAGCAAAGACACTGACTAGGCACTTTATTAGTATGGAGGAAGGCACTTTTTTGTCCCTAGGTTATCACAATGGGTGACGTCATAGACTCGACCCTTATACATATTAATTAAGGGAACGCACACGGAACGCAAAGGGAACGCACCAACGAGGCTTATCTTTCAACATAGTATACTACTGTATTTTAACGTGACATCTTGCTGACATCCCGGTTACGTGATTTTGACGTTCTAAAGGAGAAAGGCCTGGCCGGGGGGTTTGGGTTTTCAGGTATCCTGGCTCAATTTTGTTCAGTTTTACGGAATTTTAGTGTCACGATAAGGATATAATTTTTTTTCCTAAATTTTTGATGTCAAGACAATTTTTTTTATGTAAATGTACGTTGTCACAGTGATCGAAATATGCTCTACCGGATCAGATCTAGACTCGCATGACCGACTTGCAATGAACCGAAAGTTATATAGTTTACCTGGGTGTGTTGTTTTTCAGCAAACTGTCTAATAATCCCGATTTCTTCGGGATTGCACCAATATTGCTGGATGAAGTGTATATGACGTACCGTTCTTCCAGTTCAAGTGGCTTTCAGTGTGTCAAAATATCGAAGAATATATTCCAGTGCTTGTTGTAGGACCTGATTGGCCACCTAAGCCCAAGAAAAATTAAGAAGTGCCACTGTCAATTTCCATCTGCGTCCCGAACTTAATGCTAACAAGTGTAAAAAGCCAAGGGTGTGTTTCTTAAAGCCACCCTCAGCTACCCCGTTTACGAATTGATCAACAAGTACTCGAAACAGATCTGGTTATCCAGTATGAAATGACATACGCTCATCTGTATGATTGTATTCCAGGCTAAGCATCTGCGCATTAGCCGTGTTATATGTAGAGGTGGCGTCAGTCAGGTGCAGTGGACCTTGCGGCTATCTGCGTCGCTCTCTTACGTTCCGTCCTATAGTACACTGTTGCGTGGCTTGATATAACGCCCTTCATGCCCATCCTGCCTAGTAAAATAGAGCGGGTCCAAATGCGACCTCTACGGATAATTTACCTTCGAAAGCTTTCCAATTTGCTAGAGTCGTTAGACTTGCGGACAGGCTCAGTGAGCTCTGTATGAGCACTTAATGGAAAAAGTCAGGACTTTGTCAACCTGTGATTAAGCATTATTAAATCTATTTATTTTATTATTTATTTAATATTCACAGTATTCTTCAGTCGATTTACCAACAACTTTTTCTTAAATTGTTCTCTCAGAACACATAGCCTACCTAGCAGGCTGCAGGCTAAGAACACTAGAAATGGCGTTTCTGGGGAAGAATGCCGCCTTACCCTGCCCCCAGCGGCTAGCTCCATGTCCTTGGACGCTAATACTAGTTTTTTTGATAAACAAAAAAAGGTTGGACGGTTTGTCTCAGTCCTAATAATTTAGGTGTATAGTCTTCTTTTTCAAGGTAATTTCAGGCATTCGGTATCAAACGTTTTACAAATTTTTAGCTATATTGGTATCTTATGAGGACAAAAACGAGTATATTGGTATCCCACTGCCCCCCACCCTCACCCGTTCAGTGCTTGCCGGGCCTGAAAATATGGAAGGGCGGAGATGCTGTGAAAATAATGATTTATTACCAATACAAATTCCTGGGTGTGATACGCATTTTGTGCAGTAGTTAAGGAGGAAAAATTCATTCAATGATGTTCTTTTTCTGGAGAGAAACAAATTTCGTTTATCACAAAGATTTTGGCCCCCGAAGAGTTACGTAACGACGTGACCATAACATTAGCTAACATTACGTGACAAATCACGCTATGATTTGATTTTCAAAATTAACGAAAAGGCATAACTTCAGCTGGCTGGATAGACTTCTTCCATCAAGAATCCAAAGTAAAGGTAAGCCTCTTATTTACCGAGAACAGATAAAACGGTAAATGACTAATTGTTTTTGTTGTGCGTCAAACGTTTCTAAACAGCCTGATTATTACAATAATTTATGCACCGCAGTTAAATTCACCCTGAAATTGCGGAAAGAACTTAAAATTCTTTCTTGTACATATTTTTTTATCCCGGGTAGTGATATTTATTTTCATTACTTAGAGAGCTTGGATAAACTTCTGATCTACAGAATTCTATTAAAACTGACATTGGTTACTGTTCAGTGCAGGTAGTTACAAGACGACGGCGCCCGCCTGAGTTGATAGTGGTAATCAGTAACATGCATGACCATCCCCGTTAATATATCTCTTTCGATTCAAAAGTACTTAAAGAAGGTTAATTACTTTCTTTTAGAGGCCGGAGACGAATTCAAGTGTCAAAAGAGGCAATTTCATGGAACTTTTAACCTGTACAATCGTGACATCTGACATGGCCAGTAATTATGCAAATACCCAAAATGGCAGATTACAATCTACTGTTGGTTGCAATCCAAGAAGATACCCGCAAGTCTGAGCCTATAAACCAAAAAAATAAGCTTAAAACTTTACTTTGATATGATTTTAGACCAGATTTAGGCCGCAACTTTTGAGATATTTTCCCTCAAACCTTCCTTACTTTCAGGGTTGGATTAAGCCTGCAAAATAGGTATTCTTTAAGTTGAACATGTTTTGATCAAAGGTATTTTTATTTAGTCTGTGAACTGTCGAAGGTTAACTAAAAAAAACTGAATCGGACAGATTTTTTGTGTGGGCATTCGTTTGTTTGCAACGCGCTTTTCAAAATGTATTAATTTTAGTCTTTGAAACACTCTCTGAGAGGCCGAGACGGACTCAATTCGTTTTTGGCTTGTAGCAGAGCTAAGAATAAGAATTTGAAAACAAAAATAGCGATTTTAGTATATACCTACTAAAGCCTCTTCACCGACCAAAAATAAAGGAAAACTATTTTTTGTCGCAAAAAATCGAAATCGCTTTTAGGGAAACTGCCTCTTACGGCGCTGATGGAAGATCAGGTGCAGTATCTCAACAGTCTTTAGTTGAAAGCCATCGCGTTTACAGAAGATTCAAGTGAGGATGTGATCGAAAGAGTCATGAATGGTGATTATTCGCACGTGTATGGCTCACCTGAGAGTTTCCTTGCGCAGGATACCTGGAGAGATATGTTCAGCTCCACCACGTTGAAATCAAACCTGATTGGAGTGGCTATCGACGAGGCGCACTGTATCAGTCACTGGTATGTTGTGTTGAATTTGTTTTTGTTTATATTTCGTAGTTACTTAACACCTTCTGGGATGGGTGTTCGTCGAGAGAAAAATTGATAATACTTGTGCAATTTGGCAACTTGTGGGGTGAACAAAGTACATCATACTTGGTCAATGATTGTTTTTCTTTTTAAATCGCTTTTTTACATTTCTTACAGGGGTCTTGCTGGGGAAAGAAGTGTCCCATTTCGTGAATGGTTTGGAAACCTGGGAGAGTTAAGGTCACTCATCCCACAGAAGGCCAAATTAGTTGAAGTAACTGCCACCGCAACTAAGTCAACAAGGCAGAAAATTTTTGAAACTCTTCATCTTGCTCCACAGACGGTGGTTATTAAAAAGAGTCCTGACCGTTCAAACCGGAAGTACAGTGCCATTTACATACAGAAGAGTCATCCATTTGAACAAATATTTGCAGAAGCCATTAAAGGAATCAAAGCACATGGTAAAATGGCAGAACGAACAATGATTTACTGTCAAACACGCAAGAAGTGTGCAGTGATCTTCTTGCCCGCTGTTTGTACTCTCCTCAACAATGGGATACTTTCAAACCATTGTGAGGAAGATATACAACAGTACCGTAAAACTGATCAGTGCAGAAGGGAAGTGTTGTTTGCACCATTCAACAATAAACCAAAGCAAGTCACCCCTATGTAACAGGACGTGGCGGTCAGCGGCAGGAACGAGAAGGATTCAACGATTTTCCAAAGCAATTTATTTGAAACTCAAATCCATCAGCAATACACCAACAATAAAATAAAACCAAAAATAAACGGGAACTACTAAAAGATTAAACCTGCTAGAAGCAAGTTCGCTTGTTAACTTTACAATTGCTGCAGTTTCTTCAGTGACGTCCAAACTCAACTGAATTACGGCTAAAACGTGCCTCTACTTATACGAGAGTATTAAACAATTTGCACGCAGCAAAACAATTAAAGGTGTGTTGCCAAACCACAGTAAAACAGAACGCCAGGATTTCCTTAGGTTAATCCCACTAACTTAAGAAGATAAGGTCAATTAACTGATTAAAACAATCTACCAAAAAGAAAAACCACGAAAAGCTGATATCCGTTACGGCATTTCGGCGATAATATGTGGGTTTGCGGGCACGTAGAATCATTCCTAAGCGATACACAAGCTTGCTAAATCAAACCAGGAAATTCCTAAGCGCAAAAATATTTGGTGCAAAATAATTAAAAACGTAATACATTTCTTGATATAACGAAAAGTAGTGAAATTATAGGTCTAGTGACCCTGTCACACTCTCCCCTCCTTTTGCTCGTCATAGCCCTTGCGAGCTAAACACTAAACACTACACTACCTAACGTTTCAGGACAGACAGAAGGGCAACCGCTATCGGTTACTATGATGTACCGCTGTTGATCTGGTAGAACGTCTAACAGGCAGTTCATCATCAGCTTCATGCTAATCTGCAATACTCTCGTCAGAATCACTATTAGAAACGTCAGCTGCATCATCAGGCTCGACATCAATGGAAATGGAAACTCAATGGCTACTCCAGGGTGACTGTTATTATCGGATGAAGATGGGTACCGTGGTGCCACAGGAACTCGCCGTCTCCTTGCTTTTGCAGGGGTCTTCTGCAGTACGGATGGGGGGCACACCTGTAACTCAGTACGGTTCACGACTCTGGTACTGCCATATCCATCTGCTGGTTCAACCTCATATGTTCCATTCTCTAATTGCTCAACTACTTTATGTACTTTGGTACTCCATCGGTCTTGGATCTTGTTTCTCCCACGTATGGTTCTGTCTCTCACGAGCACTCGCTGTCCAGTCTCTATGGTTGATGGTTTCACTCTGCTCTGCTTCTCATACTTCTGCTTGCGAATTTCAGCCTCTTTTACCAATTTCTCGGCAGCTTTTGTGTGCACTTCTCAGGTCCTTTTGATGTCTGGAGACTCAAGTACTTGGTTCTTGACCTTGTGTCTCTTCCAACTCAATCAATCGGTCAATCGGCAGCCGGGGGTCTCGTCCAAACATCAAATAGAATGGGGAATATCCAGTTGTAGCATGTGGTGTTGCATTGTAAGCATAACAGAGTTCTTTCAGGTGTTCAGGCCATCGCCTCTTCTTCTCAAAAGGTAAGGTTCGCAGCAACTCGTGTAGTGTACGTGATTTGCGCTTGTGTAGCTGTACCGATTTGGCGCCAAAAATGCAGTCCCGAAGGACCTGGCGACGAATTAGCATTTTTGTATAAAATAGGCGTAATGTATTTTTAATGAGACTCGCCTTGCAATCAACCTCCTGATAGTGTCCACAAAATATTGGGCTATGATAGAGGGATCATTGTTAGAAGGACCAACCTCTAACCACATGATTCTTCTGCTATAGCCGTCAATTGCACCTTGTACACAAAAACCAAACGGTTTCAACTTGTCATATCCATCAATATGCCATATGTGATTAGGACCTTTTGTGCCGTACTGCCTTCTCCGGAGTCTCCAACTTGATCTTGCGGACACACCATAAGGATCTAATATCTTCATCAATTCTCTAACTGTCTCTTTGCCAACAACTAGCCCGTGATCAACTACCAGCCTCTGAGTCATTTGCCTATACCCAGTAGTGCTACCACTGCCTCGTAGTTCCTCCTCGATAGCTTCGCAAACCTGCCGTGGATCAGTCCTATTAGCTCTTCTTCCAAGACCACGACATCTCAGTATTTGCTTTAGTTGACGAATACTTAAGCAAATGCCGTGCAAAAGAAACAAACACATCAAGATCTCGCTGTAA
>CALNXI010000873.1:158863-161363 GCA_942486025.1 Porites evermanni | reverse complement strand
AGACCCCATCACACGAACGACTGTAAGATGCCAGATGGTACTACCTGCGATAAATGCAAAAAGAACCATCACCGTTCTCTGCACAACGAGACCATCAATTCAAATCTAAGCCCAAACGCAGTGCCTTTCCGAATGCAAGATGTTCCTGCAGAAGGCAATACCAACTGTGCCGCTGACCACAAGAAAGATTTCAAGCTCATCACTGGTTTATGTCCTGTTCAAAAGGTCAAAGTTATGGACTCAGGTGGAACGCTTGTTGAAATGCTTGCGATGATAGATTCTGGATCAAACACAAGTCTGCTATCTAAAAACGCAGCTGAACGACTGGGAATAGCCGGGACAGCTACCCATCTTACTATGAACCTAGCAGGTGGAGAGAAGAGGTCTGAAACGTCAGAAATCATTGAGATCACTCTTGCCACGAGTATCGAAGAGGATATCAGAAAGACCCTGGAAGTATACACCATAAAGAGACCTTGTAGTGCCGCGAAGACGATCTCAAAGGGAACTATTGAACACTTCCCCCATCTCAAACCAATTGCGAACAAACTGCATCTTTCTGGTGGAACAATAGATCTTCTAATTGGTACAGATTTCGTCGATGCCTTCGTCGACATTCATACCTTGTCCGGGGAACCAGGAGAGCCGATTGCCAAACGTAACTGTTTTGGTTGGTACGTTTTAGGACAAGTTAACAGTTCCAGGATACAGTCTGTTGAAGTCAGAACAGTGAGCATTGAAGACGACATTAAGAAACTACTTTATCAGGACACGCTGGGAGTTAAACCAACAGAGCTGTGCACATGTAGTGAGAACGCGCTACGAGAAAACAAGTTCGTCAAATCTCTGTCTAATTCAACCCAATTGTAGATGGAAGAATCCAAGTAAGAATGCCTTGGAAACAGAATGGACCCCCAAACGCAGCAATTATGACATCACCTTCAAACGAATGCAGTCTGCCGAGAAATCGTTCCAGAGAAAAGAATGTTTCGCAATCGTAAATGACGAGGTACAAAAGCTGTTAGAACAGGACTTTGTAATGAAAGTTCCTACGGAAGAACTTGATCAACAGTCAACCCGAATGGTATCTGCCGTTGCAAGCAGTCTTCACACCAGAGAGAACCACTAAGGTCCGCCTTGTTTTCGATGCGTCTTCAAAAGGCCACGACGGTCTTTCCCTTAACGATCACCTCGAAAAAGGACCTAATTACATTAACAGTCTTCCCAATGTACTTATGGCCTGGCGATGGAACGAAGTGGCTTACTCTGGTGATACCGAAAAATGTTTAATCAAGTCCTAGTGCACCCTGATGATCAAGTCTTTCACAGATTCTTGTGGAGAAGCGACGAAAGTGAAACGCCCTCAGTCTTCCAGTGGCTCAGGTTAAATTTTGGCGACAAGCCAGCACCAGACATCGCCATGAACTCCATTAATTACCTAGCTCAAGTCTCGCAAGTTGAATTTCCAGATGCAGCCCAGGAACTTCAAGATCACGCGTACGTGGACGATATCGCAGGCTCAAAAAGAAACTTGACAGAAGCCAAGAAAATAATCAAAGAAATTGACACCGCCCTTGGAAAAGGCCAGTTTCAAATTAAGGCGTGGCATTCCAACTGCTCAGAAATTGACCAGTCTAGTGGTGAGAGATTTACAGATCTGCTTGGCCACAAATGGGATAAAGAAGAAGACAAATTTACCCTCAAGAAAGAAAACGTGGTTGGCCTACTGGAGGGCTTCTCCAAAAGGAGCTGTCTGAAGTTTCTCGCTCAACTCTGGGATCCTATCGGACTTGTTTCACCCGTTACTATCAAGTACAGAATTGACTTGCAGGGATTATGGAGTTCAGGTTACAGCTGGGACGACATCCTTCCCGAGAGTATTCAGCAAACATGGTTAGCGAATGTCCAGTCCATAAATGATCTCCTGTCATTTCAGTTTGACCGCAAGCTAAAACCAAACAACACAGTGGGCATGCCTCAAATTCATGGATTCTCCGATGGTGGTGAGCAGGCTTATGGTGCGGTCATCTTCCTACGGTGGAAACTTGCTGGCGGAGACTATCATTGTGTTCCAGTCATGGTAAAGGCTTTCGTCGCACCTCTGAAGAAGAAGAGCATCCCGAGATTAGAATTGTTGGGCTGTTTAGCACTTGCACGCATGTACGTTACATGTGTAAAAGCATTGGAGTTCGCAAAAGCCCAGGACTGGGAAAGATTCTTCTGGATTGATTCATCAACCGTTTTGTCCTGGGTCAGAACGCCACCACAGGAAGTCAGGCCTTTCGTATCTGCTAGAGTGGCTGAAATTCAAGAGATGATTGGGGCAGACCCAATATGCTACATCAAGTCTAACAACAACCCTGCAGATGCTCTAACGAGAGGAATCCATCTTAATCATCTCATGAAGTGGTCAGAGGGACCATCCTTCCTAGAGTTGCCAGAAGAAAAGTGGCCCAGTGCTCAAGACCACACCCGAGTTAACACTCATGTGGACGACCTC
>CALNXI010000873.1:138678-158792 GCA_942486025.1 Porites evermanni | reverse complement strand
TCAAGAAAGAAAACGTGGTTGGCCTACTGGAGGGCTTCTCCAAAAGAAGCTGTCTGAAGTTTCTCGCTCAACTCTGGGATCCTATCGGACTTGTTTCACCCGTTACTATCAAGTACAGAATTGACTTGCAGGGATTATGGAGTTCAGGTTACAGCTGGGACGACATCCTTCCCGAGAGTATTCAGCAAACATGGTTAGCGAATGTCCAGTCCATAAATGATCTCCTGTCATTTCAGTTTGACCACAAGCTAAAACCAAACAACACAGTGGGCATGCCTCAAATTCATGGATTCTCCGATGGTGGTGAGCAGGCTTATGGTGCGGTCATCTTCCTACGGTGGAAACTTGCTGGCGGAGACTATCATTGTGTTCCAGTCATGGTAAAGGCTTTCGTCGCACCTCTGAAGAAGAAGAGCATCCCGAGATTAGAATTGTTGGGCTGTTTAGCACTTGCACGCATGTACGTTACATGTGTAAAAGCATTGGAGTTCGCAAAAGCCCAGGACTGGGAAAGATTCTTCTGGATTGATTCATCAACCGTTTTGTCCTGGGTCAGAACGCCACCACAGGAAGTCAGGCCTTTCGTATCTGCTAGAGTGGCTGAAATTCAAGAGATGATTGGGGCAGACCCAATATGCTACATCAAGTCTAACAACAACCCTGCAGATGCTCTAACGAGAGGAATCCATCTTAATCATCTCATGAAGTGGTCAGAGGGACCATCCTTCCTAGAGTTGCCAGAAGAAAAGTGGCCCAGTGCTCAAGACCACACCCGAGTTAACACTCATGTGGACGACCTCGACGCTTTAAGAGAGAGGAAAACATTTCGGAAAGAGGAGAAAGCCGGTAAACATCACAGTGTCGCGGCGGAAGTATGTCCTGAACTAGATCAACCTGGATCTGAAGAAAATCCTATCCTTTTACACTTGCTGAAAACGTGTTCTACGTACTCCAAGATACGGAGAACTCTAGCCTACGTCGGTCGCTTTCAGCTCAGGAACTGAAGGCTGCCGAGACCCATCTTCTGAAGTGGAGTCAATTTTACGTCAACGAAGACAGCTTGGATAAGAAACTGGTAGCAAAGAGGGATGAAGATGGCCTTTTTCGTGCGCATGGTCGACTTGAAGATATCAGATGTCTCCCGGAAGAGTTGAGAAAGCCTATTATCTTGCAAAAAGACCACCCTTTTGTGATCTTGCATCTGTGTGACCTCCACGAACGACGTGGGCATTGTGGCTATAAGAGTTTAATCCACGAGGCCAGAAAAAGATTCTGGATCATTGGACTCCGCAGAATGGCTAAGACCGTCACCTCAAAGTGTGTCATGCAGAAAACTACGGAAAAGGCCTCTCAACCAGCTCGTGGGACAGATTCCAAACCTAAGAGTAGCAGCTGGCTTCCCGGCATTCTCAAACACTGCTATGGACGTGTTTGGGCCAGTACAGATCAAGCTCGGCCGCAAAACTCTGAAAGAGGCACAAGTGATCATCTTCGCTTGCATGACATCACGTGCGATTCATCTTGAGCTGGTCACCAATAAAACTTCAGACGCATTCTTAATGGCCTTTCGATAGTTTGCCCGCCTACGCGGACACCCTAATGTTTGCTGGTCAGACCGTGTTACAAATTTCGTGGGTGCCCAAGGTTACCTAAAGGAAATCACACAGAACTGGGATATTCCTGGGGTAAAGAGTGTTCTCTGTAATAAATTTAGCTGCGAGCTCAGATGGGAATGGAATACACCTCATGCGAGTCACCAAAACGGAGTTGTTGAAACCCTAATTAAGTCAGTCAGACAAGCATTTAATGCCACTTGCAAGAACCAAGCCTACTCCGAGGAACAATGGAGAACAATTTTGTCAGAAATCACGTACATGGTCAACGGACGACCGCTGTACCCCAGTTCCGACGATATCTGGGAGGCCCCACCGATCACTCCAAACGACCTACTTCTAGGCCACTACAATCCACCACCACAACCAGAACCAGAGGAAAGAACCAATCCGCGACAATTACTCAGGAGCACCCAAAACAGAGTTGCTGATTTCTGGAGGAGCTGGATGAAGTATTTCGCCCCAAACTTGTTACCGAGGAACAAGTGGTTTCGCGTGCGAGATAACACCCAGATCGGTGATCTTGTATTGGAGCTGGATCCCAAACACAAAAGATGTGAATGGAAAATGGCGCGTATTGTAGGCACATATCCTGGAAACGACAGACTTGTCCGAAAAGTGAGAATCAAAACAAGAGACGGAGAGTACGACAGACCTATTCACAAACTGTGTTTGATTGCGACAAAGGAAGAGCTCAATGCAGGACTACTCTAGTTTAAATTAATTCAAGAACAATGAACAATTGCATGATTCTCCGGTCTTAAATGATAAACCGTTGCTCAATTAGAGCTACTGTAAGCTCTTAATTTCCGCACTCGGGCGGAGTGATTTGCGCTTGTGTAGCTACCGATTTGGCGCCAAAAATGCAGTCGCGAAGGACCTGGCGACGAATTAGCATTTTTGTATAAATAGGCGTAATATATTTTTAATTAGACTCACCTTGCAATCATCCGGACACAACCGTTGAAAGATAATGTAGAGAGCCGTGTTAAGATGTGTGGATTACCCAACAGAATTGTAAGCAGCATTTTGCTGCGAATATTTCAGCCTTTAAGTGCAATTTCATACTTAAAACGCAAATCTTTCATTTGCTTTGCAGTGTGACTGTTGCCGATTAAGTTACCGTTGGCAACCAGTTCAGAAATAAAGTGGTTATCTGTACATCGTTGTAGCCTTCAAATTTAAGAAACGCTTCGCTACGTAAGCGCGAATCAGTCAAAAATTCTATTGGATCGAAGGTTACACTATCAACTGCAGGATCCCGAAGGACAGCATAGTGGTAAAACAACCGGCCTCCAAGAACAACTGACAGCAAAACAAGTGACCGACCGATCTTGGAATCATTACAGTCATTTAAATTCACGAGTGAAACGCATCATTTTTCCAGAACAACCGACTGCCATAAAGCGAGCGACTGACAGTTCTAGAAATTATTTCAATTTACACCTTCACTTTGCAATGCCGCCGAAAGTTGATGTAAAAACCCTCACGGGAAAAATGAACAATGCCGTTGGAATTCTTAATGAGTTGATGGAAGAATTTGAAGCGATTTTTGCAGTAAAACCGGGACTTGAAAGACTCGAAGCAGTGTTGAATTTAGTGGAATCAAAGTACAGATCTGTTAAAAAGCAGCAAGAGACGATCTTAGACAAGTTAATTGAAGAAGGCGCTTCATCGGAGGATGAATTGGTGTTAACAAACCGAAAACTCGGGGACAAAGTCAAAGCTGATTTCCTCCAAATCACCTTGAAATTTGCAGCATATCAAAGCGAAAAGGCTCTTCCAAAAGGTCCTGACCACACAGAAACCTTGAAAACGATGACCTCTGCAGTTGACAAAATGGCCGTTGCAATGGGAACAAAACCTAGCAGCCTAGAGCGGTTGACAGTTCCGAACTGGGATGGAAGTTGAAGAACGTATCAAACGTGGAAAAGGGGGTTTAGACACTGTATGGAAAAATATGGACAAGACGAGGACGAGCAACTTCAAAGATTCCGAAAAGCGATGCCCAAAGGCTTCTTCTTGAAGAAAGTCTAATCTTGAGGTTCTTTTTGAAATCTACAAACTTTAAGTACTCAACTATGTCTCCAAATAGCCATTCTACAGAGACTCTCACAGAGCTCATAGTCTTATTAAAATTTACCATCCACGGGGTGAGTATCATGTTTCTAAAAGGGGTCTGGAGGTGCACCCTCAAAGGGTACGTGAGGTCTCCATAAACACACAGTGGATGACCCGCTGGCCCAGGTGAAAAAGCATAATGTTGCATATCTTGAAGAAGATTGGAGTCTGCTAGCATAGCAGAGTCGTGTTGTCTGCCCTCTATAAAAAACAAAAAAGACAAATTAACATTTAGATTAAAAAATTTTCAGGTCTTTTACTGAAGGGTAATTTAATATTCCATTTCCCTTACCGATTGGTCCATACATATTTGCAATAATTCCATTTGGTAATACCACAGATTGGAATTTTGCACCATGAACTTTTTTGTGCCCATTGTAGACAATGCGCTTATTTTGGCCGGGCTTGCTTATTGGTCTAACCGTCCCATCAATAAAGCCAAAACTGTTATCCCAGGGGGACCGTTATCCCAGGGGGATCCCTTAGCTGTTATGGCATTACTGTATATTTCCAGTGAATGAGGGTATAGGATGGTATCATTCCACTCCAAAATTCTGTGACTGTGTGCCTGGTAGATGTCGATCATGTAGTTGTTTATCATGCACAACACTGGAACAGGTTTCCCAAAGCGAGCTATCATGTCTGAATATCGAGAAGGATAGCTGTCTCTTTAGAAAAATGCAAAGAGCCTCCAATCCGCTACAGATACTTCTTTGATAGCACTGCACTACCTCAGGAATCCCCAATACTTCAGCCAGAAATAGTAAGTCGTTCTTGTATAAGTGAAACTCTGAAAGGCACTCGTTGTCTTCCAAATCATTGAAGTCAAAACCAGGATAAGAATTGTATGGAAGATCGAGATTATTGGACCTGTTTATATCATACATGAGTAGAAGTTCCTCATCGTTTATCGCACCATCATCGTGGCTAATCAAAAGTTGATTTCGAACTTCTTTAAAAGACATCATTAGCGGCATTTTGTAATGGCTGCTTAACTGTTTAGAAATTCCCGCAACAACAGCGTTCTCTCCCCAGTCTTTTTGCGGGTTTTGGAGTCCCCGTCGCCGTCCCCGTTTTCGTTGCTTTAAGTCCCTACTTACTACTTTTTAACTGCATCATTTATAAACCCCAAATTACTGATATATATATATTGCTTGATTTAGGTTTTAAGCTTTTTTCCTACCTAGACATTGGAAAAATCCAATGGCACCCTTTGACTGTAGACAGTGTCTCAAGTGGAAGATATTTTTTACCGCAACTATCTGGTTCTAGTGTTAGTCTTCGTCAAATGTCGTCTGCACATGTCCGGCCAAGAGATATATTTGTAAGCCAGGAATACAAAATCAAATAAGAACAACGTTACTGTCTTGGACACGTTTCCTGGTTCTTCAACTTCAACATAGGGAATGTCATACTCTAGAATTCCTTGCACAAAATATGCATTTTGTGAAGAAAGAGATCACTACATGTGAGAAAGTTGTTGTTATGCGATATGTACGCTGTTAGTAGTCACGTTTTAGTTTCCAAATCATTCTTAAATAGCGCTACTCATGCTGCTTATGTAACTTGCCTGTTGGTCCTGATGGGAAAAGGGCCACAACCTCAGCGAAAAGCAGGCAAAAACGTCTGAGAAACATACTACACAGCGAACAGAACACAACTCTCTGAACATGTGCTTTTTTATTGCCAGGCCGCTCGGGCTAATGGGGAATTTACAAGATTTGCTTCCAGTCTATCATGATCACACAGATAATATTAGAAACATATTTTTCATCAAATAGCGTTCGTTAAATAGTACTCTCCAATCAATTTGTGTTCTTTCCTGACTTTGAGAAAATCAGAGTAAATCAGCCTTTCATCTTGCATGTTACACACGATCACTCTTACCATTTGGAAATTGCGGTTCCTTCTTGCAATGGTGTATGCTGATTTCTACAGTAAATTTTTGTATGCCAAATTTTTTGGCGACATTGTGTAGGCCATGGTTTACGGTCAAGTGGTACAATTTTCCAGTGCAATTGCCTACCAACATAAAACTCCAGCAATGACAAGCTTTCTCTGCTGCCAGTTTATACAAACACCCTGTTCCAGCAAGCAAACACTGTTCTCTCGTAGGCTCATTGGATCCTTTACCCTCTCTTTCTTCCTCTGCAATTGACATGATGAGTTTTTTTCACATGAAACTACCGACGAAAATGCCACGATGAAGAAAGACTTTTCAACTTTTGGATCTGTCACATTGTGGTATGAAAGGAATTGTGGTCTTACCGCGTTTTATCCTTCGAACCCTGACACATCATTCACTGTGTCAAATATCAGAGGCGTGGCTAGTATTTTAGCATAGAGGGGTTCCTAATGTGGTACTTTTGTCTAGATTGACAACCGAGCTTCAGAGGGCATGGAGTATAAGGCATTCTCCCCTGGGAAATGTTTCCTCAGAAATTCCGTTTTGTGACTCTGAGCGCAGATTTCCAATAACAGTGCCAAATTATAAATGAAGCTAACATTTTTCTGCTTTCGGTGAACAGATAGTGTGATAGACTGAAAATGTACATGTTGATAATTGTTGAATACATTAAACACACTCTGTAGACTTGTGATATGCCGTTTAACCAGTTAGGATATTAGCAAAAAGGAGACATGATGGATGCTTCTGCGCAAAGGTGTCAAGTGATGGACTTGCGTGATGCCATTTTGCGTGATACAAAGGATGTTCATCAGAGCAAGTGCAGCGGCCTCTTGCTCTTCAGTCATGGTCGCTGCCATGTACTTTTCAGGTCTGCACAATGTGCTATATCGTACATTGCTCACGTTCTGCTGATGTAATTTGTAACGTACTTGAAATACGCAGCATTTTGAATAAGTTGGGAAAGACTATGGCTAAGCCCTTAACTGCATTACTAGAAAGGTCTTTTTCCTCGTTGAGCCACTTGCACTGCCACGAGAAAAGCAGCCACATGAAAATTCAGGGTGAGACACCAATGTCTCACTCTTGGAGTCTGATACTGAGTAGGTTTATGTAAGGAAAGGGCACTGCATTATGTTAACCTGGGTGGCATATGATGATTTCATAATTGAATATTGCATATTTTTAGCAGTTCGCGGTGCTGGTAATGTTAGTATCCCAGTTTCAGACAATTTCCTCACACTGATTTGCAAACATCACCGCTGATTTCATTCTACCTTCTCGCTTTTATGACTGTTTACACTGTCCTTCTGCCTCTACTGAGTTTGCATTATACTCTCTCACAGTCAAACCATTACAACATGCAATTAAAAGCGATTGAGACCAACAAAGGCACTGAATCCCACATGGCAGGTTTGTAAACACGGGGGCCTCGTATGATCTTTCTCATAGTACAGTAGAACTCCGTTAATAGGGTCACTAATGGCTCAACATAATTTGGCTGTGTTAAGACTGTTGACGGGATGACCATATTACCGGGAGAGGCTCAACTAATTTCATGACTTGAGGGCTGTAATGACAAATACACCGTACATTGCGGTCGCACTTCTTAAACAACTGTTCTGTGGAATCAATAATCGCAATAAGTAGATATTGCGTACAGTAATTATAAAAACTACTTTAAACTTTCCTTCAGTGTATAAAACACTTCTAAAAATCAGATAAAAACTGCCACAAATCTATTCCTAGTGTACTGTAGTCTATAGAAGCAATACAAGAATAGGCCGTGCTTATGAAGATGTCACAGGCAATTCAATTTTCTAGACTTGGTATGAGTAGCCGTATGAATGGAATAAAGTTATAAAAGATTCTGGTGATTGGCATTTTAAAATGTAGCAGTTGACCGTATTAACAGGGTTTTTTAATA
The DNA here is from genome assembly GCA_942486025.1 of Porites evermanni. Taxonomy (NCBI): domain Eukaryota; kingdom Metazoa; phylum Cnidaria; class Anthozoa; order Scleractinia; family Poritidae; genus Porites; species Porites evermanni. The sequence continues at coordinate 151,225 of CALNXI010000873.1, read as the reverse complement.
AGACAATGTATAACTGTTTTGCCGGGCTGGAAAAAGTGGCTGTAATAACGAGGTGACCGTATTACGGGGGTGGCCATAAGGCGGGTTTCCACTGTTTTCACATGTAACCCTCAAAAAAGCATGTGATGCTTTTTCAATAGGGTCCTTTCAATATTTTTGACCGTGCACTCCTGAGAACGAGGTAGTTGCATGTAAGCGAGGCTTAGAGGACACAAGATGGCTGACTCTACTATAGGCAGTTTTCACTGTAAACCGGTTCCTTGGTTAAAAGAATACTTAAAACAAAGGGGCATTCAAAGCTCAGCAAAAAACCTAAGGTTGAACTTGTAGAACTTTGTGAGAAAATTGAGGACATGAAAGGCCCAAAAATTGCTGAAGAGGAAGCACCAGTCGATCCAAGAATTTCTATGAAAGAGCAACTGAAAACCGATGAGGGAGATCTCGCAAATCCATTGGATAACAAAAACCGTGTTTTTTCCCAATGGACCAAAAACTTTACCAACGTACCGGACTTAAGATTCCCCGATCTTTTTAATTACCTGGTGGGAAAAGATCCCGTATACAACAGCGAAAGCCTAAAAAAATACAAATCTCTATTTGGGTGCAAATTATTTTTTGATGGACATGTGGAAGAACTTTGGTATCACCCACCTTAACCCAATAGTAATTACAGTTATTTTAAGTTTGCTGTAAAGCCAACTGAAAAATCCAAGACTGATGATGGTTCAGCAACAAACAGAGGGTTTTTCATTTTAAAGAAGGATGGAAGTGTCAATTTAGCATACTGCTTATGCAAAGGAGGGTATGTATTTTCTTCTTTTGATTTCTGAAGCCTGTCTATGTGCTTGGTATTCCATAAACATACGTTGGAGAATCAAAACGCTTGGTCTTTTCAGTTGTTTTTCTCTGTGACAGGTTTTGTTTTATTCAGATTCGAAGGTTTATATTTCCTTTGTAGCAGTTGTAACATAAGTAAAAAGTAGATGCCTCCTGAATTGAAGATCTAAATCAATGGATGCATTATTTTAAATCTCAAACCTTCTGGATCATTTATGACTTCAGCACTAAGTATTAAAACAGTAGTTCAAAGTCAGAATCTGTGAGCCTAGTAACTGAACTTATAGGCTACCGTACAGTCTATCAGTGTGAACAATGTGAGATACATATTTGTTATATTGGTCCTCCTTTAAACAGGGCAGATGAAGGTTGCCGTCACATAGCTGCAGCATTGTTTGATCTAGAAGTAAATGTGAGATTCAGTGATCTCCAATCATGTACATCAGGACAGTGCATGCAGAAAAATAGAGGAAAGAGAAATGAGGGAAGTTTGCCCATTCAGGACCTTCAAACGAGTGTTAGTTACGGTGTGACATTGAAAGACCCAATTCACCCAAGAGCTTTTAATCCAATTTGTATTCCTTATAATGTGTCTGAACTGGAACAAGATTTTAAAGCTGGGTTGCTGGAAACATGTCCTAGCTCTTCAGCTCTGCCTTTTTTTATCTTCAACTAAAGGACCCAGGCAAACAGAGGAAGAAGTCAGAGCTTTCATCAGCAGTGATGTTAATGCCTGTAAAGAAGAAAGTGTTCAAAGTGTACATGTATATTCAATGAATGATTACGCCAAAGTGTTTGTTTCTGTTAATACTGAAAAAGTGATGCCTACAGTTTCTAAAGAACTGGCAATTGAATTCCTTGAGGCTATTCCATTTAATGAAGAGCAAGCAGAAATGATCAACAAGAAAACTGTCTGTCAATCCCAGTCTCAATTTTGGTTTGAACAAAGGGCAGGAAGAATTACAGCTTCCTCATTTTACACTGTGTGCCACCTTAGAGAGAGAACAGACAGAAGAAACACTATTAAACATCTCATGAATTACTGTCCAATTGCTGAAGATGCCATGCTACGACAGTTGATATGGGGGCATGAAAAAGAAAAGCGAGCACTTAGTCTTTACATAAAAAAAAAAACAGAACAAAAATCATGAGAAGTTGTCAACAGAAAAAAGTGGACTCATTGTAAACACATTATGGCCCTTCTTGGGAGCCAGTCCTGACGGTATAAGGATTTGTGCTTGCTGCCAAAAGAAGTTAATTGAAGTTAAAAGCATGTATGCAAAACGAAATCTCCCTCCACATGTTGCAGCTGAGGAGAACCTCATGCTTGTGGATGGCAAGTAATAAATTAAAAAAGAAACCAAATGGAACTACCAAATCTAAGGACTGATGGGGATAACAGGGATTCATCGCTGTGATCTAGTTATTTATACCCTCAAAGGAATATTGATTGTAAACCTTAAGTTTGATAGTGATTTGTGGAATGAAATGCTCCAAAAGCTGAGAAACTTCTTCGTGGAGGATATAGTTCAGGAACTATTCCACCATGACATACTGAATTCATTATAGAGTGACTGCCGTTAGATGCTGATTGTAAAAGTGAAGGTGCTTAAATAGTGTTTTTTGTCTGTGCTGGATTAGATACCACATAATTTTATTGATCTGTCTCTGGATACGTTTAATACATGTTTCATTTACCATTTACATACACTAAGTCGCAATCACTTCCACGTCACAATAACTTGGTGTGCTTTTCTGCTCTCTGGACAAATGCGTCAGTCATTTGGCCAGTGGTGGTAGCAAATTACACAGAGCAGCACAAACACTAAGAATATTGTCTGCAATGGGTAGCATTTGAAGAAGGAAGTTCCCTTGTAGAATCCTTAAGACGTCCAATAGCACGTTCAATGTGGATCCGAACACTTCCAATAGTACGGGTAGATTTTACTGTCTTTTTTGAAAGTTGCTTTCCTGTGTAAGAGGAGAAAAAAAGGATTTTGAATGAAGTAAATGCCAATTCAAAAGGTACTGATAGTAAAGTACTTGCTTTTTTGGAAACCTTTTTTCCAAACAAAACCTATACTAAATTATTGGATGCGTGGCAGTGGCAAACCACTGCCTCACACCAGCTCTTTCTGAATTTTCTGGATCCACCCCTGTTATGTAAACAGGTTTGGAAGTTAGTAGAAACTACCTTTATCTTTGAGCAGTTCAACTTAACCCTATAATATAAAAAATATTCCTAAGAAACTTCTGTTTAGTTAGAAAGATCCTTTTTACGAGCAACAAGTTATTGATACTGTTATATCTGTTTTTTTTTTGTTACTTTGTCCAGGGAGACCTTCTCTTTGATCTTAGCATACCCTCTTCCACCCCTACCCCATTAGCTCCCTTTATTGGAAAGGTACCTTTGCAAAGTGGTGGGATATTAACTGCAACTTTCTTTCTTGTAAGCAGATCTCTGATGTTGAACCCCTTGTCGGCCATAACAGAATCCCCCTCTTCAAGTTTGTCCAGTAGACCACTTCTTTCTGTGATGTATCTGTCACTGACATTTGCAGTCCATAGTTTAGAAACAAAGGAGAAGTAACCTGTTGGAGTGATTCCCACCAGTGCTTTCATGGTATTGTCCTGTTTATAGTTACTCCATGTAGCTCTCTGGGCACTAGGAGATGTTGGCTTTTGCAAAAATATCTCCGTGCAATCTATTATTATTCGAGTGCTTGGAACTTTATTAAAAGAACTTGGCAACTTTTTCTTAATTTCTTCCTTACAAGGCCATTTAAGAAGAATAAAACCACACCACATTTTGAGAATGAAACCTGTTTGTACAACTGACACATACACTGTATGCTATTTAAAATTTATAGGAACTTAACCAATGGAGGAGTGGTTGATATATTCTATACATAACTGTGAAAACAAAATGTTGTCCGCATAAGTATATATTGAAGAGTTACCTGGAACCAATTTCTATAAATACATGTTGCACTGTGCCTATAATTGGTCCTTATGCGAAGTGTACAATATTTCATACTTATGAACTTTTTCTTTGAGCTGCTGCAGTGCTCTGGTGAGCTTTTTAATTCCCTAAATCTTTTTCCTCATTTTCCTCTGTGCAAGCAACGTTTATGCAGCGTGGAGGTTTGTGTTTCATAGGCTCTTTCCCACCAAAGTGGACATCTTGTACTGGTTTGCTTTGCTTATATGGAGGGCCACATGTTTAGGTTCACTGTCGCTCAGACTCTTTTCAGATTCAGATAGTGAAGTGTGCCTTAAGTCTGGAGTCGGATCGTCTAAGATGACACCTTTCTGTTTCTTGAGATTTTTTGCCTTCTGTTCAGTTTTTTTTTTAGAGTCTTGACTGAAATTATAAGAATGTTTTTATGGGTAATGAATACATGGTACATGTATTTGGGCTAAGCCTGAGACGATAAATCATGAGAACTTTAAAATTACCCCTGCTTAAAATAGTTAACGCTGTCTCATGTGTAATGTATTCATGTATTCTGTATATAGTTACCCTCACAAATCCATTCAGTGTATATTTAACCTGATACACTCGTTTTTAGCACATTTACTGTAGTGTGTTAATCAATTTGAATAAGAACGAACCTTTTTCCCTTGTTTTCTTTGGCTTTTTTGTGGTGCAGGTACATCATCTTGCTCAGGGCTTTTCTCTTATTGTAAAAAATGGTCAAACAAAGTTTAGGAAAATGCAAGAAACAGAAATGTGGTGATGGACGAGGGGATTGGATAGCGAGGCCTTTGAGGGCATTTGCATGCGTGAGGTGACGAACTTCTTTTCCAGAAACTATACTAATAAAAGACCATTGAAATACAGTACCCCTTAAAGGTAAATTTTGCCTGCCACTGTTCCAGAATCTTATTTTATAAACACACTACAAAACAAGTTCTTATTTACACTTTTCTTACTTTTGCCTCCTCCCTTTCCACCAGTAGTTCCATTGTCTTCATTGCTCTGCTACACTTCAGGTGGGAATGCATTGTGAAATTGCAAAAGAAATAAAGAACCTTTCACAATTTTCATCAAAGAGAGTATTTGAGGGAGGGATCAACAGATAGATTAAAAGAGTGTCTTTTTTATTTACCAATAAAGCCATGTTTATTTTTCAAGTGCCTTACCAAGGCAGGCCTCGTTACATGTGAAGTCCCCTGTTCCTTTATTTTCTTTGAAATAAAGGAAATAAATACTAAATGAACAGAACTGAATTGTCGCTTGGTAACAACAACTCATAATATTTCTAATGCACAGAATACTTGAGCTCCATATCATTGTTCGACAAAGTCAATGCTCATAAAAAACTTAACTTAAAACTTAAAAATGATTAAATGAACAGAACTGAACTTAAGTGTGGCACTGGTAACATTAACAGATAACATTTCTAATGCTCAAAATACTGGAGTTCCATAGCATTGTTCTAGAAAGTCGATGTTCATAATCGTCCAACCATTTTGTTTTTCTCTCTCTGAAACTCTCCTTTTGGGTGCCTGAGCAGTTGTCATTGGAAGTTCTACAGGGGATGTTGTCTCAGTGGGGACTTTCTCTGGAGAAGTACTTGGAGAGGCAATGGTCACTGGGTGGGCCACTTGACCCTCTGTGGGTGTTGCTGGCGATGGGGTCATAGAAACACAGGACTGATTCGCTTTCTTTAATCTTATTAAGCGCCTGTTCATGTTCTGGTAACCACTGGAAATCCACTTCTTTCTTAGGTAGTTACCTGATAGAACACATGGTTGTGGATGTGTCATGGATGAAATCTTTAAAAGAAGGTCACTGAGCCTATCAGTGTGCGAAAACCTTCTTTACTTGCTAGTTGTGGTAGCTCCACCATGGCTTTGTCTTTAGCTGGATCAGGACAGATCAAAACCTCACCGATGATGGTCCCTGAATAGACAACTCGTTTGAGCTTAAACTGGATCTTTTTAGGATTTAACATCACATTTTGTTTTCTTGCCCCATAACAATCGATCATGCTCCTCCTCATTATCCCCAGTGATGATCATGTCATCAACAAAGACTTCCACTCCTTGCATGTCTCCAAACACTTTATATACTCTCCTCTGCAGCAAATGTGACTGCTAGTAACTCCTTTTCAATTTGGAACCAATGCTCTTCAGTTTGCATTAATGCGCGTGAGGTATAGGCCACTAGCCCAGTGAAGGAGGCATCAGCATGTATGGTCACCTTTTTGGTGGGGTCATAGATAGAAACGCAGGACTGGCTCGCTTTCTCTGATCTTATTAAGGGCCTTTTCATGTTCTGGTAACCACTGAAAATCCACATCTTTCGTAGTTGCCTAATAGGAAACATGGTTGTAGACAGGTCATGGATGAAATCTTTAAAGGGGGCCACCGTGTCTATCAGTCTTCGAACGTCTTCTTCACTTGCTGGTTGTGGTAGCTTCACCATGGCTTTGACTTTATCTGGAACAGGACGGATCCCATCTTCACTGATGATGGTCTCAATGGACAACTCGTTTGAGCTTAAACTAGATCTTTTTAGATTGAACTTCACATTTTGCTTTCTTGCCCCTTGCATCACATTTTTTTCAACAGGGTATCATGCTCCTTCTCAGTACCCCAGCGACGATTATGTTGTCGGCAATGACTTCTACTCCTTGCATGTCTCCATATACTTTGTATATTCTCCTCTGCAGCACCTCAGATACATAGCAAATTCCAAGTGGCATACATAGGAAGCGGTATCAGCCAAAAGGATTATTAAAGGTGCGTCAGTAAGAGCTTTCTTCACTCAAGGGTAGTTGCCAGTAGGAGTCCCTTTGGTCCAGGACTGCGAAATATTTCTTCCCTCCAGGCATGAAACCACATCTTCAAATGAGGGGATCTGGAAATTTTCCTGTCTGATAACACTGCTCAAGTCCTTTGGATCTAAACACAAACGGAGGCTGCCATCCTTCTTTGTTGACTCAGTCCATTGGTTTGTCAGTCTTACCAATGATTCTGTCATGTTCCATTTGGTCCAGTTTCTCCGTCAGACGGTCTTGCAACCCGTGTAGGACACGACATCGAGCTTGTATGACATGCTCAGCGCCTTCTTCGATGATGATCTGGTACTTGTCAAACTTGCCCAAGCCTGTAAACACGTCATGGGTTGCTCTTGAGGGCAATCCAATTTTTCAATCAAACCCAACTTCTGGTAGGCTTGCAGTCCTAATATGGGAGGTGCCTTTGTCATTCCAACATAGAAGTCGAGCGTGTGTTCACGTTGGTTGGCTTTGCAAGTTAGGGTGAGTTTGTGTTTATGGGTGATTATTTGGTCACCATATGCTTTCAAACAAACATTGCAAGGACACAGGTGAGGAGAATTATGCTGACGGTTTTCCAAGATATCATGTTTGCTGAGACACCAGTATCCAGCTTCATCCGTAGTGTGGTGCCATTAATATTCACCACAGAAAAAACATGCAGAACTGTCTTTGAAGGAGGTGTTTTCAATGTACGGGCAATCAACAAAAAATTCATTCTCACTACTTCCTTGATTAACCATTTCATTTAGATTCTGATCAACCATTCTGCGTTGGCTGCTGAAGTGATTTGGACCTCCACACTTTAAACAGGACTCCCCAAGCTGGGCACTCGTTTCAGGCATGCGTGGTACCGCATCTCCTGCAACTTTGCCTTCTACTGCAGTTTCCTGTTCCTCAACCCCTAGAGCGAGATTGCTTACCACGTGTTGAAGCTTGGTTTGTGTTAAGGCAATTTGTGTTGAGTGCATCTACTTGTTGCTCTTCCATCCTCGCAGCACCTTTTATACTTACATACTTCTTATGTGCCAGTTCGGGAGATGGCGAAATATCTAGGGCCTTCTGTAGGTCAAGCTTCAGTTTGCATAGCAGCCGCTCTTTTAGAGTGGGAAGAATACTATTTTGGCTCTAACCATGTTACCTGGTTCAGCAAACTCACAAGACAGAGAAAGCGCGTCGTAGCTAAGTGTTGTAGGAATTCATCAGATGTTTGGCCTGAGGTCTTCGAGTGATCCCAGAACTGATATCTGGAGAATACAATTCATTTGTGGCCAGCTAACTCGGTCTCAAACTTTATCTTCACCTGGTCGTATTTTTACTGTTTTAACCTTCTTGCCATTTGAAGTGGTTGTATTGCTCCAAGGCGTCAGGTCCAACTGCCGACAACATGGCGATCTTAGTCACATCGGGTTTCTCGATCAGCTCCTTTGCGGGGACATACAATTCAGATCACTGAGCCCATTTCTCCAGTTTTCAGAAGGGTTCCCTTGAAGCGACAGGTATTTGAGAGCTTGAAACCTTGCTCCATTTTGTTTTGTGGATCCCACTATCCCACTATTCGACACCATGTTACATACAGCAAACACATGGTATTCAGGGAGCCATGTTTATTTTTCAAGTGTCTTACCAAGGCAGGCCTGGTTACATATGTGGCAAGCCATATATTAATTAATTCAAATTTAGGTTACATCAACCGTTTACCTCTCTGGGAGTACGTTGCAAAACTTATAACTTGTGTTACGATGAATTTCGCCCTTGAACAGTTAAATCCCACTTAGATGTACATGCAGTCATTCATCACGAAAGAATTTTTTCAAATTCTATATTCTGACAAAACTTCTCACCATGGAATGACAAGGTGTGTCCTTCCCAGATTTCATTTTTGTACTGCATGGAAACCTCTGTTCAAGCTTGTGCAGATTATTTTCCCCCTACAACAAGGTCGATCAAGGCAACTACCTCCACAAGTTCATTTGCGAGCACTTCTCCCCCTTTTTTGTCCAACCAACAACAAGTATATCCATTATATCCAGACAAAAGTATTTTTGAGAAGCAGTTTTTCGCGTATAAAATGGTACACAACAGTTAACATACATGGCGTCCTAACTGTGCCACGTTAAGTGGCGCCATTTTTCAGCATCATTCCCATGTACGAAGAGTTAGAGATCGCAGGAGAGGTAGGTTTTCAAATTGTCTTACGTTAAAGAAATGAAAGACGTGCACAATAAAAAGATGAACACAATAACTATGTACATAAAGAGGCTTAGAATTGCATATTACGGGCAATCTGCGGTACACGCAGGAGGGGTCATAACATTTTGATGGACAGTTGGTTAGTGCTGTATCTCAGCATTTTTTCTAGGGCCTAGGCAACCGCACAACAATTTACAGCACCAATGTGGGAGCTGCAGGGGTTATGGAGCTGCTGGGAGTGATGATAAAACATACCATTGTACGAGAGGGGCCTGGCCTCCCCATTTTCGTTTACAATTATCTGTAAAGGGGATCTCCAAGAGGCGGTAAAAACGATGACCAGAGAAGAGTGCAATTTGCACATACTAGACGTAATCACGAAGGTAAGAAAAGGATGTATGATTTCATATCGAAAACTTAGAAGCATTTGCCTGGTACTTTTTAACAGAGGCTACTCCTTTGTGGTCATCATCAGTTGATGCAGTAAAACATTTACAATTTATTTTGCCACTGAACAGTCACAAAACACGCCCTCTGGGAATAGAAGTACATTATTATAAAAATTCTTGAAATCTGCCAGTTTCTGGGTTATGGTGAGTTTCTCCTGACTTTACTTTGAAATGTACGAGGCCAAGTACAAAACAAAAATGAAACATCTCTTATGCTGTCAATGAAACATATATCTGCATGCTCTGCCTTGTCCTTAATATCGGTTGGTGAGACCAAGTCACAAATGCTGAACTGTACGGCGACCATCCAACTTGGTCAGACAAGACTAGATTCAGAATGCTTGGCCTTGCTGACCATTACCATCGCCTCAGCCTGCATGGACAATAAGGCAGACTGGGCAACCAGGAAACTGGCTCGGCTAAGACTGCTTGAGTGAAATAAAAGAATTGTAAGAAACAGCCGAGGATAAACCTGGACCCTAAATTATATGTTGGCCAAAGGACCCATAAAATATCTTTTGCCTCAATATTTTTGGAAATGAGATCACACTATTCATTATTCTGGTGACATTGTTGGTGGATAGTTGTCTTTCCTTCAGTGAACAAAATTGTTAAACATTTGAGTGGAATATTTATCGCTACAAGATAGGGATATTGCTTTGATTTCCCTTTGCTTGACCTTCAGAATTTAAACAAGATGGGACTAACTGAAAATTTTAATCATTCATTGGCAAGTGCAAAGTTGTACTGGAATAGCCCAGAAAAGCGAAAGTCCACCTTTATCTTAAACACTCATTGCTGCGGGCAACATCACATCTAACACAGTAAAAGAGTGCCTAGTATTTCCAGTTCAGTTGAGTGGTGGAGAAAGTCAGGGACCGCGGAGCAAGGTGAAAAGTGGGAGGGCTGACAATTGAAAATAATTTTTTCATATTGAAAATCGAAATCGAAAAAAGGAATAAAATCATAGTATTTGATATGTTTCTGTCGCGTGACTTTGCATACTTTATCCAGTATTTGTTGCTCTTTATAGGTCGGCCAACATACACGGTCAGTTCAGATTCAATGCAAGAAAAGGAGCGATTACAATTTTAGTATAGAAATACTACACTGAAGTGATCTGAAAAATTTCTAACTATGGCCGTTCACTGTTCAAGTAATGTAATTCTTCTTGCCATCGAATATCTCATTGATTCGAAAGGAGAAAGACAAAATATAAAACTTTTATCAACTCAAAACAACTACTCACCTTCGTTTGGCTTGAAAAAGCTAGTAATTTTTCTTCATTTCGTCTGATAAAACTGATAAAAAAAAACTCTGCCGGAGCTGGAAGTACAAAACACGCTGCCGAACGAAACGAAGGGGTGGCCAAGGCATGGCGTTTGATCAAGGAGCAAGTCGACCCCAGGGCACAATTACCGCGAAAAGCACAGGAGCCCCACAAAATGCCTGGCGTTTGAAATTAAAGAAAATACAGAAAATATAGCGNCCCCAGGGCACAATTACCGCGAAAAGCACAGGAGCCCCACAAAATGCCTGGCGTTTGAAATTAAAGAAAATACAGAAAATATAGCGGAATATAGACGGAAAAAAACTTGTTTCAAGTCTTTTTTTTATTTTAATTATTTTTCTTTTTAGCGCAAAAAAGTGGTGGGGCCGCGGCCCTACCAGCCCCTCCCCCTCCGCGGTCCCTGGAAAGCAGCGTAAAGGAGAATTTTGAGGACTATCTGGTAACAGCCATGAGTAAGAACGAAAGGACCTGTTAATTTTTGCTACAGGAGCACCTTGTGTCCAGATTTTGGTTTGGGAAAGATCAAATTGAGTTCTCTAATGACTCATCAATTTCTTCCTCTACATGCCGTAAAAAGACCACCTATCGTACTAAATTCTCAGACAAAATATACATTTTCAAAATATACATTTTTTCTACATTTCTGGCTGTTATTTATGCTCTTTGTGACAATGCCGGGAGGGCATTTACAAGCACATAAGATTTAAACAGATAATTTTTTTCACATACAAACGTCCTTGGGTGCCCAAAACATGTTTAATTTTTTTGAGGTACAGCTGTTTCAACAAAGCTCTTCTGATAAAATTTTCTAGTTTTTATCTGAAATTTATTTGAGTGCAAATATTAGACAGGAAAACAAATTAGTGATCAGTGCACTTTCAGATGTGCAGCTCTTCTATTCTTGTAATGCTGCAATACTATCTGGGGTCAATGTAGCAAAACTTGGGAGTGTAGGTAACAAGTGTAGCTATTGTGTTCAGTCTCTAAGATGTCAGCCCTCACAGAGTTCTGCGCGTGGCATTGAATAATTATTGAGCAAAACACGACCAAACCTCACTTACCTGCACTTTTGAAACACTTTCAGCAACTCATGGTGTTTGCTTCCACATACAAATGGCGAGCGCTCCGCTCTGTTCACTACAAAGTTCTTTGTTCGCTCGAACGAGGTCGTACATAGCTTCCAGTATGATCTGTAATAAAACAGATAAAATACTAAGCAATTTAAAAGTTGCAACAGTAAGCTTATGTTAACCTGGTACCACAAGAAGCTGTGTACTCTTACTTTTCAAGGAAAAAAAGAGGGCCCGTTTTGTAAGGATAAATGGGTCAATCTGATTCAAGACAAGCCGGGGACATTAAGCGACTTGCCAAACTCCAATAATGAACAAACTTTGGAGCAGAAAATTTTTTTTACTAGCTGAAAAGAAGGACATTAAACACAGTCTTACAATATTGGAGAAGCAGGTGGAGGCTAATACAAGATCTTTATTGATAACTCCTCAAAACCAAGATAATATTACCAACGAAGCGTTTTTTAAACAGAGAGGTGTAAATCGCTACGGGCGACATTATACAACAAAGATGAGGAAATTTTTTTTCATCTGAGCTGAAAATTAAAATTGCGTCCCTCGAGACCCATGCATTGTCAGTCAAACAGGAATACGAAAAAAAGACCAAACGACAAAGGGTCAACTGCTGCCACTAGAGGGCTTGATGTAGTTACAGTTCCAAGGCTCTCTAACCAGGTAGAAGGCAAATGCCAGAAGTACTCGAGAAGCAGGCCATTGACTCTGGTTCCTCTCAACCAAGAGCCACCAGCTGCACTTCAACATGGATTTGGAGTGCAAGGTCGTTGCGGGAGAGCAAGGCCCTTCCTTTACAGACAAAAAGCAAATCCAGAATTGGAAAGTTCTACTACACTGTATTATTGGGTGATTTAGCTCTGGACAATACTGTGGAACCCATGATAAGTCGTACTTCCGTGATTA
>CALNXI010000873.1:135921-138668 GCA_942486025.1 Porites evermanni | reverse complement strand
AATAATTATTGAGCAAAACACGACCAAACCTCACTTACCTGCACTTTTGAAACACTTTCAGCAACTCATGGTGTTTGCTTCCACATACAAATGGCGAGCGCTCCGCTCTGTTCACTACAAAGTTCTTTGTTCGCTCGAACGAGGTCGTACATAGCTTCCAGTATGATCTGTAATAAAACAGATAAAATACTAAGCAATTTAAAAGTTGCAACAGTAAGCTTATGTTAACCTGGTACCACAAGAAGCTGTGTACTCTTACTTTTCAAGGAAAAAAAGAGGGCCCGTTTTGTAAGGATAAATGGGTCAATCTGATTCAAGACAAGCCGGGGACATTAAGCGACTTGCCAAACTCCAATAATGAACAAACTTTGGAGCAGAAAATTTTTTTTACTAGCTGAAAAGAAGGACATTAAACACAGTCTTACAATATTGGAGAAGCAGGTGGAGGCTAATACAAGATCTTTATTGATAACTCCTCAAAACCAAGATAATATTACCAACGAAGCGTTTTTTAAACAGAGAGGTGTAAATCGCTACGGGCGACATTATACAACAAAGATGAGGAAATTTTTTTTCATCTGAGCTGAAAATTAAAATTGCGTCCCTCGAGACCCATGCATTGTCAGTCAAACAGGAATACGAAAAAAAGACCAAACGACAAAGGGTCAACTGCTGCCACTAGAGGGCTTGATGTAGTTACAGTTCCGAGGCTCTCTAACCAGGTAGAAGGCAAATGCCAGAAGTACTCGAGAAGCAGGCCATTGACTCTGGTTCCTCTCAACCAAGAGCCACCAGCTGCACTTCAACATGGATTTGGAGTGCAAGGTCGTTGCGGGAGAGCAAGGCCCTTCCTTTACAGACAAAAAGCAAATCCAGAATTGGAAAGTTCTACTACACTGTATTATTGGGTGATTTAGCTCTGGACAATACTGTGGAACCCATGATAAGTCGTACTTCCGTGATTATCATACAGATTTGTTACATACAAAGAAAATCTATTAAAAAAGGCCGCTCTCAACACTATCGGGGTAGGAGATTTCGATGAAAGCAAAGTTTCTGTTGTACGGAATTTGGGTGTGTGGTTCGATGATCAACTTACTATGGCTGTACACATTACAAAAATATGCAGTGCTGCTGTCTATCACTTGCACAACATTAGACGCATCAGGAAATAACATTTCAATGGATGCAGCTGCGACTCTTATCCACTCTTTTGTTAGTAGCCCAATCGACTACTGTAATAGTCTATTATATGGTGTGCCTAAGTGCCATATTGACAAGTTGCAGAGAGTTCAAAATGCACGCACCAGACTTGTCGTTATGCAGGGCAAATTCTGCCACATTACCCCCAATGCTCCATCAGCTGCATTGACTTCCTTTCTCATTTCGTATTAATTTTAAGATTTTACTTTTAACTTTCAAAGCCATTCATGAATTAGCACCATCCTATATAAATGATCTTGTTAAACTTGAGCCTTGAAACTCAAGATTTAGACTGCGATTTAACGGCAGATTACTGCTTCTAACACGAATTTTAAAACTTAAAAAACCCTGGGCCACCGTGCTTTTGTTGCCTCGGTGCCTAAACTCTGGAACGATTTACCTCTAGAAATTAGAATGGCCAAATCTGTGGACACTTAAAAATTTTTTAAAGAAGCACCTTTATAGTAAGGTTTTCCATTTTTAGTAAGGTTCACTTCATACCCAGATATGACTATGTAATCTTTATTTTTAGTAAAACTTTTAGACGTAACTTTTAGTAAGGCTTTTTATTCGTAGTTAGGCTTTTTGATATTATACACAACACATGATGTAATTCTTATATTCTATGTATTATTGTAATGCGCCATTCATCATCTAGTCACGAAAACTGTGCAATATAAATTCTTAAATTATTATTATTATTTTAGTCCTCGTTAGGACCAGTTTTAAGGATCATGTGTACAGTAGACAGTTTTAGATCCGAGTTTACCGCGAACCTCTAACTGTGGTTTGCGGTTACCAATTTGTAGTTCGATGTTCAAACATAATTCGATTTAGATTGGTGGTGGATTAAAGAAGTGGATTCTGGTTTATTTTTCCATTTAGAAATAGAAGAAATATCAATCAGTGAAAATAAAAGAAATTTACAATAACACTTGGTTATCTAGCAGCAAAGAGCTGTAAATTCTTACATTAGTTCTTCTTCCAAATTTACGGCCGCCATTTTGAATCAGCAGCTATGAATGGCGCTTGCTTTCAAGATCCAATAGGATTTATCAAATTTAGCATTTCGCCCAAATTTGTGCCCCTTAATGGATACAGACTTGCTCCACAAGATTTTTGTATTATTATTACGTGGGGTAAAACAAGAATTATACGCTAAAAGCCTTGAGGTAAATGCCCTACGTGAAAACCTACCTCCCCACGTTGAAAACGCACGTCGTAAACCTCAAACGTGATGCGAAAGACTTGTCACGTGACCTTCGCGGTAAACTCGGATCTACAACTGTCTAGTATAGTAGGCGCAACCCCCTTATGAGGGAGAACATCAGTTTCATCTGCTATGAAAGTACACAACACATGATGTAATGTAAAAAGGTATATGACATTTAGTTTCATCAAATTTGTTTTTGTTTTCTTTCCTTTTTAAGATGTGTATGCTATAAATTTCCCAATATGTACAATAGTGATAATGTAAGCTTGTGATTGATATTATGTTCTTTTTTACATTGTAAAGTGCTTAGAACAACGATGTATAAGCGCTA
>CALNXI010000873.1:125921-128421 GCA_942486025.1 Porites evermanni | reverse complement strand
AGACGTCTCTTCGAGGAGGAAGGAAATCCCAGCCAGTCCAGAACAGCACAAGTCATTCAACCTAGTTTCACCTACGAATTGAAAGAGCATATTGCTGCCAGTCGACTACAGTCAATTTTCTCTTAACTGGCAGCTAAGACTAACACCTCCCCAAAATGCATACTTAAAGTTAGTCCCTGTAGTTCTTCAGTCATTTTATTTGACAGACTTCTTCCTATTATGGACATTTGGTGATGTTCCTCGCGATGTTGACTAGGGAGACATTATGGGCATTATGGGCCACGTATTTAAACTAAAATAGAACACGACTGAAGACAATCAGTAAACCTCTAAATTTGTCTATAAATGGATTATACTAGGCAGATAAATCAGCATGCAAAGAAAGTAGTACCTGATACCCTGGGGCTAGAGAATTCTGCCATCGGGCTAGTGAATTCTGTTCATGAATTGCCCAATGGGCATGCGAACCTTTTAGGGGAATTCTAATTACAGAAAAAACTGTAACCAATCCTGCTCATTAATCTTTTGGGGGCTATTAATTTGATATGACTTTCAGGCTAGTACTCGCTAGCTACAGCCTGCCTTATTGGCAGGCTGTAAAGCTGATTTCTTTGCACCCTAATAAGTGGTTTTCTACTCTGTGTTATTTGCCTTTTTGATGCTTTTTGTAATTACCAATGTATAGGCACTAGAATTAGCCAAAATCATAATAGCTTACAACAACCTCAAAAAATTAAAACATTTTAATAATACTTAATGACACTGTTTTTAGTATAGTTTCCTTGTATATTAAAAAATGTCTCAGCAGGTTTCTCTAAACTCTTGGCAAACAGAGGTGAAAATGCGCTTAAAAAATACCGAGAAGTATTCATAAGGCTAAGTGGTCTTAACAAACAGATAAATACCTTCCTTTCTTTGGGCAATTTCGTGCACATACTGTTCAAACATAGCCCTTGCTTGCTCGTCCCTATCCTCTTTTTCATTCTCATATGAAACGTTAGCCAGAAATTCCAACAGATTTATCTGCTTTGCGGCATGAAGTGGAAAAACAAATTCTAATAACGTTGGTTGCTGCATTAGAAACGTCTGCAATGACTAGGGAATGATATGTGGAGACCACCTAAAGTCATTCAGACACAGGATTTTAGCATCCTCGGCCCCCACCCATGCAAACATGGCTGTAGCAGGATTAGAAAATTTATTGAAGGTGGACGTCAGCAGATTAACTAGAAATGTTTCCCCACAAGTAGCTGGTCCTTTCAAATAGATGTTTCCATATTTTCTCGGGCCCTTGTCCAACAGCAACCTCGTTCCCAGGGTTCTCTCCTACCCGCCCTACGGAGCGAGAGAGAAAGAGAGACCCTGGAAAACGCTGGTTACGTGGCTCCAGAACAAAATTAATTCTGAGGGAGGAGTCCTTTGTCTCACAATTTTTTGTCTCGTTTATTCGCAACGTTCACGCAGTGATCACAACAGCAAGATAGATTTGCTAACCCTACTACAACTATAACTGAAACTAAGGGAAATTTTTGCCTAAACAAAACTATCAGATAAACAAGTGAATTACCACAGAATCAAAAACTAGCGTCACCGGTTTAACCGATGACACCAATCGCTAAAAATCTACGCTCTTGAGTTATACACAAGCGAGTTAATTTTTTGAAGGCAAAATCCTTGTATCTTGAAAGTCTATATTAAGAGTTTCAATGCTTGTCTGACAGCGGCTGGTAATCAGGCCAAATAAAAAGGCTACAGCATTTCTGGTCTTAGCAGTTGGCGTGACAAAACATGGCACTAACATTGAGAGCAAGGAATTCAGTTAATACATTTATGATGAGAGTAATATTTTAGATCTAGTGACTTCACGGAAAGCTATAGCCTAAAATGTCAGCATTTTCCACCCCCTAACCTTTGCTATGATGTGGCAATAGAAAAGTGGTAAATAGATCAAAGATAAAAATAATTATATACCAATGCGACGTGGAAGACAGCAGGAAATAGTATAAACAGAGACAAAACAGACAACATAACCTGCGTAATTAGTAGTCTTGAAAACACATTCAGTTACATACTGTACATTTGTTTTCTAAAGTGGCCTCCACAATACGGTAATTCAAATCTGGTGCGTTTTGGTATGAATACTACTACCGGGCAGATCAGGATACCGAAATTATTTTTGACTGCACAAACGGTGATTTCCTAGCGATTTGGCACCCGTGATTTCCGTTGCATATGCCAAAAGAAAGTATCGCTGATAAACATCCCATTAACATCCAGATATTCTGCATGAAGTTACGCTTTTTCTGTCAAAGAATTTTGTGCATTATTTTCCGCGTTCAGGATCAGGTCACGGCTGCACTGACCTGTCTACACTCTCTAGAGACAAATCTCACACTTACCTGCCCCCAAATCGTTTGTGTGTTATCTCCCAGATTCTGGGAGACACTTGACCAGCGTTTTACAGGGTCTCTCTCTCTCGCTCCATAGGGCGGGTAGGAGA
>CALNXI010000873.1:108421-113421 GCA_942486025.1 Porites evermanni | reverse complement strand
AAGTGGACAAAACAAGGCGAAAAACTAACAAAGTACTTTTTTAATCTAGAAAAGAAACACTATTTAACAAAAACCTTGCTTCAAATAAAGTTACATAATGGTGAAAACATACAAATCCAAGCTTACTGATGTCCCGCTGTCTAAGCAGGAATTAGGCCTCAAGGACTTTATTCAAAACTTGCAAATTCCACGTCTGTCTAACGAGGAACAAGAGACGTTTAAACATGAGTTAACTGTACATGAAATTAAAAAATGTGTTATATTCCTTTGTGAAAAATAAAACTTCTGGTGAAGGCGGTTTCTCCAAAGAATTCTATGCAACTTTCTTTGACCTTTTAAAACAGAATCTACTTGACTCGTATAATGAAGCTTTTCAGAAAGGCGGTCTCCCAGACACCAATTCTCTAAAATTCTCGTTACAGATCATCGGAAGTTTCGGCAGCATGTCTGGTTTATGTCTAAATAAGAAAAAAAAACAAAGCAATGTGGATTAACTCCTTAAAACATAAAAAAAGCAAAATATTGGAATTTCACAGCATAAAAGACCCCATTAAAATACTCCGGGCACACTTTTCGTATAACGCAGAGAAGAGCAACGATGCCAACTTCTTCAGCAAGATTCGTAAAATGAAAGCTAAACTGAACCTCTGGCAAACGTGTGACCTTACGCTTTTTGGCAAATTAGTTCTAGCCAAAACGCTTGGTGCCTCTCGGTTAATCTACACTACTTTACTAATAACTTTCCCTGATGCAGTAACACGCGTGGCTCAAAGCCTCCTGTTCTCGTTTGTGTAGAAAAATAAGAAAGATAAAATTAAACGAAATGTTGTATGCCAGCCACTTGAAAATGGTGGCCTTAACTTTATAAATTTTGAAATTATGGTAATATCTTTGAGACTAGCCTGGATAGGTAGACTGATTACCAACTCTGATGATAATTGGAAGGCAGTACCAAATTTCTATTTGGACAAATATGGCGGCCTGCCCTTCCTTCTTAAGTGCAACTACAATACTGCAACTCTTGACAACAATCTACCTTTATTTTACTGGAGTTATTAGATTATTTACAAGAACTAACGAAATTCCCAGAATACGATAACAACAATGACCTCATTCTTTGGAATAACAGAAGAATTACAATAGAAAGGAATACTGTCTTCTGGAAACAATGGTTTGATCAGGGTGTTACTTTCATTAGCGATTTAATGAACTCAAATGGTAAATTTCTAACCTTCGAAGAATTTCAAAATAAATTTGAAAGTGAAGCTAACTATTTGCACTATTTTCAATTAATTGCTGCCATTCCTCCGGATTTAAAACGAAGGAATTTGGTTCTGCGGTTCCTGATCTGCTTGGAGCAACTTCAGAGTACAGTCAAATAGAAGATAGAACAATAGTCTTAACCAAATTCTGCTGTAAAAATTATGACAGTCTGTTCATCGAGAAACTTGCTTCAGAACCCTCCTCGAACAAGTAAGTTTTATTTAACACGTTCGATGACTCCCTTCCAGTGCAAATGCCAATTTCAACTCAATGCAAACTTGGTCTATTGGTTTTACTGCAAAAGGAATACTTGTATACTTGCAAGAACATTGTAACGAAACCTAATTTAGAAGAATTTTTACGTAAGCTTTTTGAACAATATCGCATTGAAAATTGTGGCAAACAATACTGAATATGTGTGGCAACGGACAGTTTTTTTATCATTATTATTTTCCAATATTTTTTCTATTTATATTGTAATTTGTTTTGTTACTTACTGACATATTTATTTACTTATTGATTCTTTTACTTTCTGCTGTGTATAAATGTTGTTAACTTGTTGTCAAAACAAAAATAAAAAAGTAAAAAATGAAAAAAATTCAGGGCCAGATGTCTGCTCTGCTGCTTCAGCTCTGAACAGACTTCATTCTACCATATCCTTTGCCTGTTTGATTCTTGTTTGTTTAACGCGAGCACTGCAATTTGCTTTTCCATTTCCTTTCTTTTTCTCTTTGCTCTTCCTCCACTTCCAAGAACCTTTCAGTTTCTTCCTTTGCTTTTTGCTGCTTTTGTTTAACATGCGAGAATGAAACGGACAACACTGATGATTGATCAGCACGTTTTGAGGAGGAAAGCAAAACAGACTCATCCTCTTTGTTTGGTGGTCTGTCCTGTACATATTTATCTGCTGTCTCAACAGAGTCTACTGAACCTGTAATCTCCTCGAGCTTCTTGTCTAACGCTTCAATGATAGATGACAGTGGCAGTTCCTTCCACATAGTTTCTGTGGTTAGTTTTTAACCAGTAGAAGTAGAATACTGAAGGCCAAAACCTTGTTAAATCCTGTTGAACCTGCTGGAAATTTGCTCCATTGTTTTCTTCATAAACTCAACTATACATAGTTCTATGCTTAAATTGTCATTTTCCGCCATTCCTTCACCATTGCTTATTCTTCCTGTCGTCCATGTACCACCCGATTGTTTTCTTTGTACACTAAACTATACATATTTCTATACTTATCATAACCATTACAATTTCCTCAAATTTGATTGATGGATTTACTGCTTTATTTTTCACTCATAATTGTGTAGGGTTGTAATCAGACACCTGTAATCGGACAGTTTTATCAACCAGTCATATTAGGTGCACTCAGCTAAATCCACCATCACAGAATTTATCTAAACCATAGCAACAACCACTTCCCCTAAAAACTAGGGATTTTCCAAAATGGATGAATTTGAAACATTAAACAGTGATATTTCCCCCGATTTCAATTAAGACCTATTTCCACATTTTTTTGAAGAAAGTAATGACAGTCTGTCGCTAGAAAAGTCAACAAGTTAGATGAAACACAGCCCACCAAAGTATCGTTTATGTCTGTGACAGTGCAACAAATGGAAACACCACTCCACATTTGTGGAGAATTCCAACTGCAACATATAAAAACCACTCCAGTTCCTAGAGTTTCTGGCATATCTCCACAACTTGAGAAAGACGACCAGTCCATGTTTTCAGTTGTCTCAAATAATGAAATAACCAGAATAAACGAGTCCGCAGCCAGCAAAAAGACAATAGAAACAACAAAAACATGGCTGACTGTGTGGCAACAATGGTGTCTTGCACTCAGTACGGACGATAAGATGGAACCCTACAGCCCACAAGTTTTGGATGAAATTCTGATATAATTCTACACTGAGGTAAGAAAGAAAGACAGGTCTATGGTGGCCCAAGTGTGCCGTGGGAGAAAGCTGTAGAGCGAGAGTACATCAATATTTTTTTTTGCAATAATTTTTATTTTGTTGATTAGTTATCTTTGTTTTTTATATATTTTGTTGTTTTTTATTTTTATTTATTTTCTTTTTATATATTTTCGAATAATTGTTATTTTATTGATTAGTAATTTTTATTTTTTATATTTATATTTTGATTTCTTTTTGATGTCTCTTTATTATTTTCTCATTCACACAACAAAGAAAATAAAATAAAAAAAGTTAGTTGAAGCAAGACTAGACCAGTTCTTTCTTTTTAAGTCAAGAATATATAATTCACCATCTTTGCATGTCTGCTGCTTAAACACTCCATTGTCTCTTTGCTCCATTTCTACCCCACCAAACAACACAGCATAATGGTCAGACACCATAGTGAGTGAATGACCAGTCCTTGCGGATGGAATGGCTCCAGTTTGTCGATTTATTTGACTAAGGCCCAAAACTCTGGCTTCTAATCCAGCAAAAACAGTTACATCTACACTGAATGAAGGACTTTTAAATTTGTCATTGCTTGCATTAGTGCACTTTCTCCCAGTTCTAGTCCTTTTTGGCTTCCCAGTTTTTGATACCTTGAGTTCAACAAGTTCTGAAGTGCAGGTAATAGTTTTTGTGTTAAGACCCCCTCACATAAAAATAGAATATTCCTCATTATTCGAATTCTCATTCTGTTTGTCTAAGAAATTTACCATTGTGCTCCCTTGTAAAGGGTATAGAGTCGATCCCCTTATTTTCTCGGCAGTAATCACTACACAGCTCTTCACTTCAACATCGTCCTTGGAAACAGAGCATTGTAGGATAGTGAGAGCATTTCAAAGTTCCACATAGATGGCTCAGTGTGTCAGGCTCCACCGAACAACGCACTGCCCACAGACCTCTCCCGATCATCCTGTCCCTCTTCTAATGAAGTTGTCTCCCATAAAACGCAAGAACAGTGCCCTTCTGGGACAAATAACTGCTTTTGCCTATAGTTCACAATGTGTTTCTTCCTGGAAACTTTTCGATTATCAGACTTGTACTCGTGCAGCGGTATAAATTCAAAGTCCTCGATATCAATACGTGAAGAGCTGATACCGGAATAACAGAGTTATGATTCAACATAACAAAGAATTTATTAAGGTTATTTTTTAATTTAATGGTTTTATCGATGTCTAATCTTCAAGGGCATTTGATACGCGCAACATTTCAAGTACTCCTACAAGCGATGTTCACTGAACGACTGAAAACAAACAGCACAGCGATTAAAATTACAAGAGAGACTACTAACTATCAATAAACGAAATACAATTCGGTGAAACATATACAGAGACAACAATTTAAAGTGTCTCTAAAAATCCTGAGTCTTCAAGCTTAAAGCTTAAGTTTATGTATTAAGCCGGCTTCCTGGTGTTTGTTCTTTTTTAAAGATAAACTCGAGCCATGAAAATCGCTCAAAGCTTTCTGTTGATCTTTCTTTTACAGCCAGAATTATAACTAAATATTCTTTGAAACATTTTCTTTCTATTTGCGGTAAGAAAATGTCTAAAGGCTTTTTAAAGTTCTGTAAGCTCATATCAAACCTAGGTAAACCTGAAAGTCGGTCAGATCATTGTCTCAAATCTTACAAACGTGCATAAACTAAATAGGCGCATAAACTACGCTCGACTTCGTTAAATTAGATGTAAAAAACAAACATCAAATACAATAATTACTCAGGCTTACCATTCGAGATGCAGCCCTGAAAGGTATCAAGTAAGGCCACTAGTATCGCTT